>JAMQGT020001572.1:0-101895 GCA_024447675.2 Pterophyllum scalare | reverse complement strand
TGAATAGTTTAGGAAGAATGGCCCTCAGAAAATTAGTATCTGGGCGATTTTTGCAGAAATTTTGAGGTTAGAATTTTTGGTCTCGGAGCTTACCTAGTAGAGTATTAAGAAAACTGGGGCCAATCAACAAGCATCATTTTGAATTCAGTGAGCCAGCATTAGCAAACAGTACTACATTTACTACAGCAGCATTTTAGCTGTAGACCAGTGTTATTAGAATATTAGACACCTATATACACAGGATGTAAACGGCACCTACACTGAATTTGATTAAGTCACAGTCACATATATCAGAAAATCCAGAGAACTCAGACACAGACACTCACACACAGTATGCGAGCAAAATATCAGTGAATAGCACTGAAGGAGCTGCCTGTGTTGCTGCCTGTGAGGGTGTAATTTGAGAGTTGGTTTCATGCAGTAATCTCTGTGACTGCTCGCTTTCAGCTGCACCAAATTAAGGTTCCATGTGATCCTCCCACAGTTTCAGCTAGCTGTCACAGCTGTCAGTCAGCCAGACATCCCTCAATCTGAAGAATACCCAGATGCCAATAGTGAACATCTGACCTAGTTGTACTGACGCAGGGAACAGAGCAGCCTCTTAGTAATATGAAGCTATCAGTTACAGCAGATGCGGCTTGTCAGAAGAGGAAACAGAAGAATTCCAAAACTCTGCGTGTGTGCCGAGTGTTTGCACATGTGTGCGCGTGTGTTTGTGAACTAAGTGGTTGTCAGGTGCAGTTAGAAACTAGCTGCCCTGTCTGAAAGGGGAACATCCATCAACAGACACTCCTAACAGAGAAAACAAAATGCTATCTCATAACGCCAGACCTGCCATGCTACAGTTTGCTGCTCTGTGGGGTATGTTTGCTCCCAAAATGCAAAGTAAATTGCTCTGAATTCCTACTGGCTTTAGCATTTTAACCAGACAATCCCCCCAAAAAGAACTTTAAGAATGTTAGAAAATATCAATCATGTATCTTTTACCCTTGGGCTTATTTTAAAAAAAAAAACCCCACCTTTCTACCAAGTGTTAATCACTTTAAGTCTTGTTTTTACTTAAAAGCAACTGCAATGCACTGTTTGAAATGCTGTTGCTTAGTCTGGATACTGGTAAAATGATCACTCTTTATTTTCAAGATCTATCATTTTGCCCCCTTCAAAACAATGTAGATTTCATTTTCATTTAGAAAAGGGGAGCTTTTTAAATTTAAATGACAAACACAACTGCCCTGTTAGGATTTCATTTTTCCAGTGTAAAATCTTTCAATTCAAACAGATGGCGTAGGATTTACAGCAGTAACTTTGATATCTGTAACTGAGAATGGAGGTCGTCTTACAACGCTAACAATTTTGTTTTCAGTAATGGAGGGAGGGATTCATCTTAAGAAGCAGAGATAACAGTTTCTCTACAGACAGAATCCTGAATAGACCACAGTGCCATCTATAATGGAATGCCAGTGCGCCTTTGGAGATCATCATCAGCTGTGTGTGAAATATAATACCCTTTTCAGTGGCTGCATGTAATATGAGTACCCAGCTAAGGTAAACCACAGAATTGTTGCCCTTCCACACGTATTACTACATACAATAAAAAGTAGTTGATGTTGCTCCTTTTGTGTCCAATTTTTAAGCGTAATAAAAACGATTATGAGTTAAATTATTAGCAGCATCACAACTGGAATCTGGATAGAAGATGCTACAGCTCATCAAAAGATTTCTGAAATAAACTAACTGAACATAAAGCTTGAGATGTTGTCCAAAGGTGTGTCAAAATAAAAATATTTAGAAAAAGCAGAGTTTAAAAGGGGAAGTTCATGCCCTCCTTATTTTGGTAATAATCAAGAATAATGCTGAAATGCTTAGACACCTTTGCAATCTCATGTTGTTGTTGAACATTGTGAATGTTTCAAAACCAGCACGAGCACTTATTACATGCTTGGGTGGTGGTATATTATCATATTCAAAATTAGGCTTAAAACTTTCCTTTATGATCAAGCTTATAGTTAGGGCTGGATCAGACGACCTGAACCACCCCTTAGTTATACTGCTATAGGCTAGGCTGCTGAGCGGGGTCCCATAATGCACTGTTTCTTCTCATTCACCTTTATTTACTTGTTTATACTTCACTCTGTATTTAATCATTATTATTAATCTCTGGCTCTCTTCCACAGCATGTCTTTTGTCCTGTCTCTCTCCACTCAGCCCCAACCGGTCGCAGCAGATGACTGCCCCTCCCTGAGACTGGTTCTGCTGGAGGCTTCTTCCCGTTAAAAGGGAGTTTCCTTCCCACCGTCGCCAAGTGCTTGCTCATAGGGGGTCGTTTTGACTGTTGGGTTTTCTCTGTGTTATTGTAGGGTCTTTACCCACAATACAAAGTGCCTTGAGGCGACTGTTTGTTGTGATTTGGCGCTATATAAATAAAATTGAATTGAATTGAATTGAATATACCAGGGTATTTTAAAAATTCAACAGTATGATTTTCAGTCCTATAGAAAATAGAGTTGATGTCGATATTGCAAATTGTTAATGCAACTATTTTGCGTCTCAAAATACATTTTCTCTTCTTTTTACTGATACTTGGTATCTTACTGGCACTACTACAACCAGAAGGATAATGCACACAGACACCTGAGGTCCATTGCAGATGATTCCAGTAAAAGTCAAACAGTCACTTGAGAGCAAGTTAATGTGAGGAGACTGGTGAGCAGCGCCTTTTAAAAATATCCCTGAAAATTTCAGGCAGTGATTAGCAAAATTAGTGACAAGTTATTTCTCATATACACATACTATTTATACCATTTTCTATACTGATACTTTTTATACTTTTATATTTCTGAAAACGCTGGTGGTTGCCTATTTTATTAAGGCAGACATGGCACCCTTCATCCATAAGGTCTTCCTTGCTAATGTGAGGAAACCTTTTCACACTGCACCGTAACCCCTCAACATCATATTGGCCAAGGTGGTTAGTAAGAGAAAAGTTATTTTTTAAGGTGATTAATCACTTGCTTATTTGCTAATGCTAGCCGTTTCCATAAATGCACAGATCGTAACTGATTTTTGATCAGTGAAGCTTGTCTAGCACGCTAGTCTGGACAAGCTTCAAAATGTACATGTGCTAAAAAAACTAAAAACACAACTGATGTAACAACTTGACACAGACACACCAATGAAACTGACAGATGCCACAGATTACCAATTTGGCAGTAATTTTAAGGCTGGCTGCAAACAGGTGAGATGTTCTATAACTGAACACTCTTCGTGATGAAAGGAGGGTCATTGTTTTCATTTTGGCAGGAGCAGCAGTTGGAAAATGGAAAAGTGCCTGTAAAATGACATGACTTTAATCTTGAGCACAATTTGCGTGAAGATCATTGTGTGCATGCTTGATTCTTGTGAACTGTTGACGGATGATGGATGCCTTACATTGACATATGGTCATCGTTCCTTTGGCTAGATGAGGTCAAAACAACACCATAGGGCAGTGTATACTGGTAAACAGCTGAGCACAATGAGTTACGCAAGATGGTGACTGAAGGTATGAGATAAGGTTCAATTCAATTTTATTTATATGGTGCCAAATCACAATAAAGGTCAGCTCCAAGACATTTTACACTGTAAGGTAAACACCATACAATAATATAAAGTAAACTCCACCAATCAGACAACTCTCTCCCCCATGAGCAAGCACTTGGCAACAGTGGGAAGGAAAGATTCCCTTTTAACAGGAACAAACCTGCAGCAGGAGGACAGCCCTCTGCTGCGACCGGTTGGAGGTGAGGGGAGGGAGACAAGACAAAACACACACTGTGGAAGAGAACCAGAGATTAATAATAACTAATGATTAAATTCAGAGTGGTGTATAAACACAGGGAGCAAAAGAGATGAGTGAAGAAGAAATACTCAGTGCATCATGGGAAGCGCCCAGCAGCCTAGCGTATTGCAATGTAACTAACTAACTGTGATTTTAAGCCTGATCTTAAAAGTAGAGAAAGCTGAAGACTCTGCCGCTTAGTCTACTTTTAAGTATCCTAGGAACCACAAGTATGCCAGCAGTCTGAGAGCGAAGTGCTCTATTGGGTTGGTATGATACAGTACTATGAGGTCTTTAAGATAAGATGGGCCTTATTATTTAAATCCTTGCATGTGAGGAGAAGGATTTTAAATTTGATTCTGGAATTAACAGGGAGCCAATGAAGAGAAGCCAATATGTGAGAAATATGCTCTCTCTTTCTAGTCCCTGTCAGTACTCCTTCTGCAGCATTTTGGATCAGTTGAAGGCTTTTCAGTGTAATGTGTAACTAATAAAGTATTTCAGGTTTAGGTGAAGCCCACAAGAGGTTGGTGTGCCATCGAGTCCTCTAGCAGAATCTATGGAAGCAGGATTTGGTGTCCCTAGCTAGTAATTTACCAACTCATTAAGTGAACATTTAACTTTACACTAAATAACTAGGCTAAAAGTAAGAAAGTGCAAGCATCAGTAGCTATGCACATCTACATCTGCAATGCATATCTGGTCAAGTGGATATATGTCAGCTTTTTCCCCTGGCATTGCCCAGAAACATTTTCTCTATCAAGTACAATTAGTTGATGACAGAGAAAGTTGTCAATTTGTCCCATTTGTCACCTTGCTCATTTACAACATACATTATGGCATTTAGCACAAGGGATTAGGAGTTATCAGGGCTGCAGTCTGTATAATCTTTGTATTCTGATGACATTAATAATTAGCTTAATATATAAGTACGGATGGATATAAATATGTCTGGGGGCAAAGTGAGTTGGCTAATCCCTCACATGTCTAGTTCCAATAACCTATTTCACCAATACCTTTTAGGTGTTTTTTATTTATTTGATTAAATGCCTTCAACCCAAGTGAAATGTCAAGAATGCATGGGAAAAAAAGCCACATGACAAGATCTATCCATCTGTTAAGGCTTTTCACAAGACTTTAGAACAAGGTTAAAATTTTAGAAACCTTCTTTTTGGCTGCGTACAATCTCCACAGGTTCCTCTGGCAGACTCTCTGGAAAATAGCTTTCTGCAAAAGCAAACCTTATCATTCTGACATTTCTGATTTTGTAGGCATTAATCCTTTAGAAACCTTTAGATGTGCTTGTAGTCTGAGCCAGTCTAGCCATTTACCCAGCTTTTGGGCTTTAGGCAGGTAAGCTAAAGAACTTTTCAGAATTTATAGACATACAAGTAGTATCAATAAAGTCATTTAACATTTGATAAGTTCTCTACTAGTAAGGAACCTAACAAACTTTAAATAGACCTGAAATGAAAGTGCAGAAATGTACGTGTCATGGTCTCTTGAAGAGAAATCTGCAATGCCAGACGTTAAGTTCAAAAATTCTCAAGTGGCAACTATGCTTACTCTTGTGGAAAGATTTTTTTTTTTTTTTTTTTTTTTGCCAAACATCCCAGATCAAACAGTATCTAAGAACTCCAAGAAACATAGAATAAATTTGCAAAAAAACCCACTATCCTTGAGAAGTGATTTATGGAGCTGTAACATCCTGAAGCTCAATCGCACAGACTTCCAGAGTTGGATTTCATATTATATATATATATATATATATATATATATATATATATATATTTCAAACATATTTAAAGATCCAAAAGTTTCTAAAATCTGGATACCTTCTAGTTTAATGTCTGCTCAAGCCCCCAATGAAGCATAAAGAATCAAGCTTGTGTCGAGCCTTGAAGGAGGACAGCAGTTCTGCTTTAGCACACAAAGTCAACACAAGGAGGGGACAGATTGGGACGGGGTATCGAACGGGAGACACCACCTGCTTGCTGTCCACTTTCTGCCTCACTCCTGCTGGTCCACCTTGTTTGGTACTGCTGCTACATAAAGCAATTCAGCTTCATCCAAATCCATAACAAATGCCCCGGGACAGGAAAAGGCCACGGCCAAGAGGTGACGAGGAGTATTAGTCCATGCTGTTTTGACACCTGCCGTCCTGCCACAGTCTACCATGGTGCTATTTTTGCACTCACACCTGTCTGTCTCACTAAGAATACTAAAAAGAAAACAAAGAAACCAAACCCACTGAATATCTATTATAAAAGCTGACCCCGCTTTAGGCTTTGGGTATTACCTACAATTTTCTAGGACAGAAAATCATAAACAAGTGCACACTGATTACTGTCTTTGCAACTGAATTACAGTGCATGCACACTACCAGTTGTATTGACTGATTTGACTCTGGCAGTGCGTAAAAGCAAATCAAGGAGCTTTATGAGCCTAAATATAAACAGATGGTCTATTGATTAAACTTTAATCAAAATCTGCAAAGAGAAATCCTGAAGGTCACTCTGAAACTGAGATGCCTTAAAATAACTAAGGGGAAATATAAACATCCAAACTGTGTGTTTGTGGACTACATCAAAAAAGCACAGGGCAACTATGTTTAAGAAGAAAGCAATGTTGCATAAACTGACTTCAGTTACGTTTTCGGACTGTCATTAAATGTGGCCTTTACAGCAATAGTGCTGGATGCAAATGTGGATGCTAAGTAAGAGTGACACTGCAAACACCACATGAGAGCCTGGACCACACGAGGGCTGAGATACTGACACTCACACTTTATTCTTTGCATTGTTTGTGGTGAAATTGATTGTGAAACCTTAATGAGCATGTTGGTGCATAATAATCGCTGTGTAAACACAGGGATGTTTAGTGTATAGTTTCCCTCCCCCTTCCATGCTGTGCCGTGTACCTGGTGTCAACAGGATGACGGAGGTGACGATCAGCGAGCAGATGACCAGAATGACAAGAAGGGCGATCGCTATTCCCTTCCAGTTCCTCTGCGGAGGGTTACTGCCCACCAGCTCCTACAGAGACAGACAGAGAAACGGTCAGGGTAAAGACCACTGTGGGAGGGATTCAGCGCACCATTTAAAAAGACAGGTTGAGAATATAATGAAAAGTAAAATTAAAAAGAGCAATATGATGCGTGCGAGAAATGCTAGACAAGAAGCACCTAGGAAAAGAAAGGAATCAGAGAAGTATAAAAGGCAAACTGGCAAAAAATAAAAGATGGGGGTGTCAGCCAAGGACGAACGTGAGTCAGAGTCGCAGCCTCTCGGATCTCAAGGAGAGCCGCAGCAGAAACAGCAGCAGGAGGGGGGGGGATTCTTAATGAGTCGAGCATCAGCGGCCATCACCCGCAAACGAATGTGACAGATAAAAATGGAGCCCATGACACATTGGCGAATTGCATGCTTGACAACAGCACAGAGTGAAGCTCTGGGGGTTGGGAAAAAGAGTCTGAGTTATGAGCAAACATGAGGTATTTTTTTTCCCTTTTTACTTTCTTCTTCTTGTCTGATCTACAAATCCAAAAACAAAGATATTTTTTTAATGCTGTTTACTACTGAGCTGAGTGAAAACCATCATTTAAATAATGAATATGGCTCCATATGAAGTATCACTGCAGGATATAAAAAGAAAACAGAGGCAAAAGGTGCCTTAGGCTCCTGGTCCTTGCCCAAGTAAAATAATGAGCAAACAATGTGAAATGCATTTGACACATGGTGGTGTGCAGCAGGTGGCTATATTCAGGAAAAAATGAAATAAGAGATAGAAGAGGAGCAGCCACACTCATACATGAGAAAGATCAACCCTAGCCTGAGCATCATTCACTGCATGAAGTTAGAACTTTCGATCTGTGATGCTGTTAAACACAGGCGAGTTCTTTTCAGATAGTTATTAACTCTTTGCACACTATTCTCTCAAATTCTAAAAGCCTGTTGTCCATCTCTGTAAATGGACCAGAGGTCACCTATTTCCCTCCCTGAAGATTTGCAGAGATTTGGGTGAAAGAGGGGTGATGGACCGCAGATGAACCCTCCACAGGAAAGCAGAGAAAAACAAGCTCAGAAGTCTGTCATCAAAGCAGACTGCTTTTTGGTCTGACCAGTAGGAATATACTGCATCTGACGATTCATTTATTCATTTAGTTGGCTGACAGCAAGTTGTGATATTGCATTTTGAGATTATTTCATACTAAATATTGAAGCTGGCACGCCTGGCCGAATGATGCTATGTGGCAGAGGGATCTGGTAAGTTAAAACAGCAATCATCATTTTGTACTGCTGCCTTTGACTGCATCCCATGTGTCTACAAAATGAAGACATGAGACTGAGAATACTGTGCAAAATTATTTTGTTTTAATAAGGAAATTTTATATAAAATATTCTTGTACAGTGCATCAAGGTCAAAACTTGTAAGCTCATCATTACTCTATAAAACCCTGCTGGGGGTGAAAATACCAACACTCCACTCCATCCCCACCCTGATTTTTTTTTCTTCAGGAAACACATCCTGGGCATGATCAGTTGATCATGAATGGATCACAAACTAAAAATAAACTCCATTATTCTGATGCATTGCCTACTCATTCTTGCAAGAACAATCTTTGAACAACAGTAGAGTAGTATGCTTGAATCAAGCATCATATGGATAACTGGCATAAACTACATAAACCCATGGCTGTTTTTAGCATATTTAAAGATTTAAATCCTGAATTAACTGTGATTAACCATACTTTATTACTGCTAGACCTGCTAAATCAAGACACTTCATGCCATGATTGAAAACTCAAGAACGGATAAGAAACAAAGTTACACAGACATCTATCAGTCTGGAACGGTTTAAAAAGCCATTTTGATTTTTGGCTTTTTTCTGCTTAGAACCCAGACCAACAGCATCAGTGTTCACGGAGGCTCACAAAGGCTCACATTTGCCAAAAACATCTTGATGATCTCCGAGATTTTGGGGAAAATATTCTGTGAATTTACAACAGTTGAACTTTCTTGAAGGTTTGAGTCCCATTACATTGGACATAAAACGAACAGCATTTCACACAAACATCATACAGTCAAACATAATGGTGGTAGTATGATGGTCTGGGGCTGCTCTGCTGCTTTAGGACCTGGACGACTCGTTGCAATCAATGGAACCATGAAAATCCTGAAGGATTCAGCCTGAAGCTCAAGCACACTTGGTTATGCAGCAGGAGGATGATTCCAAACACACCAGGAAGTCTGGACTGAAATCTAATCGAGATGCTTTGGCATGACCTTAAACAGGCCGTCCGTGTTTGAAAACCCTCCCGAGTGAGTTCTGTAAAGAAGAGTGGGCCACAGTTCTTCCAAAACAGTGTGAAAGACTCATTGCCAGGTATTGCAAGTGCTTGATTGCAGCTCTTGCTGCCAAGGGTGACACAACTAGTTATTAGGTTTAGGGGGCAATTACTTTTTCCACATAGGGCCAGGTAGGTTTGGATAGCTTCTTTTCCCCTAAATGAAATAATCATTTAAAAACTGCATTTTGTATTTACTCAGGTTGTCTTTGTCTAAAGTTAAAATATGTTTGGTATGAAACATGTAAGTTTGACAAAAATACAAAAAAAAATGTAAATAAAATCAGGACTGTATTTTAACAGATCTTAAAAATGGCTAAAAAGGCACTCAAACTGCATTTTATTACAGTGACGTTGTCATATAATCTCTGATGTCTTTTACAATAAAATGATGCCAACATGTGACCTCTCTCTTTAAGAATAACTGAATAAATTAAAGGTAAAAATGCAGCAACAACAGCGACATAAATAGTCAAATCTGTTCCGTGAACACATATTTAATTATCAGGTCTGTCTCGGTCTGTTGAATTTTGTGTGAATTCAAACATGCTGGAGAAGAAACTGAGGCAATTTAGCAATTAAAACATCTGGAGGGGGAAAAAGTCCCATATGGCTAAATGAGTGACTTTTAAGCTCAAGCAGCCCCACGTTTCATACATTAGCACTGAATGGTCAGGCTAACACATACTGTAGATAGACCAGTGCCAAAACCGCAGCCAAGAGGGACTCTGCAGAAAGGGTCCAAAGCCCAAAACTATTGGTGGAGGATTAATAAGTTGTTAATTAGTTTATAGAGGATAAAAGAGTGAAGCAGAGCATGTGCTTTGGGCACCTGTGGCTGCAGCCATAATGAATACATGCAAAGGCTTTAATGAAGCTGAATGGCTGAGCTATGAAGCAAACCTTTTAGTGACCTCGTTCCCACCTTAATTGAAAAGAGCCCAAGACATCATTAGCCTGCAGATAAGAGCAATCAGAGCTATTTACTACACTTCCCATTACCCACATTCATTAAAACCGGGAATCAGTTAGTTAGCTGTATGGCTGTTTGATGGCCAAAAGGAAGGGCACCTCAAAAAGATAGAAGAAGTTCTTAAAGTTCTTAAAGCTTTAAACCTGCCACATGCTGCTCTACAAGTATCATGTCTATAAGGTCTGTTAGTTTATATTCATTTAGTGAGATTAAAAAAAGGAGAACATAGATTTGAGAAATAAACTAGAAGGGCATGCAGTAGAGCGCATACCTCAACCACCCATACTACGCTGCAATTGTTACCACACAATGTTGTCATACTCCATCGGGTTCAGCTATATTTTGGTGTTAGCTGCATATCACTGGCTTTATTTCATACTCTACAGGAGTGATTTATTTTTTGAACCTACAATTTTCATATCATTAGATCTGGAATCGTCCCATCATGAACAAACTTTGCTATATGACAGAACCTATGGTCAATGTTGCACCCTAATTCTTTCTAGAGGACTTTGAGGTTAGATCACCATCAACCCCAGAAGTTGTCCTTGAAATCTGTTCATTATTGTCTGAGTAATCCTCAAATATATGAATGTTGTGCCTATCTAACAATGGTAAAGAATCTTTTTAAAAATTCCTGTATACAGCTCGTGATTTGGATCAACACCAAAATGTAATCAGTTGTTTCATGTACCACCCCCAACAGGTCCAGAAAATTTCATTGATACACCTTTATAATTTATCCTGCGTTATCCTGCAGACCGACCAACACAACTGAAAACATAAGCGCCCTCCCACTTATCGCTGGGCGAGGTAAAAATGTCAGACTTTTGGTTTCTGAACTCATTACCAGTCATCATGACAAAATGTAGTCCTGGAGACACTTACTGCAGCAGGAACTACCACAAAGGCGGCTTAAGATACTTTACAGGTATGTGGTTGGCACTAACATGAATGGTAAAATCGGTGAGGTCCAACATGAGGACTTCTGTAATCATGTTATAATGCAGTAATGACTGTCACAGCTGGTGTGATCCTCTCAGAAGATGGCCATCAGTTTCAGCTTTCTTTCTACACATTATGCATACCTCTAAATATCATAAAGCCCATGAGCCTCTGTTGCTTTGTACAATTAACTAGTAAATGGTGAAAATTAGACATTTAGCAAATTCAGATGCTTCTTTGTTCAAACTGTGAAAATGAAATGGGTCAAATCAGATTTATATATCAGGTTATACAACATTTTAAGGCTTAGAGATTGGATGTCTCCAAAATGTGCTTTGGGAGCACTAGATGAGCTACGTGACCATCAAAACCTTGGAGCTGCTCCTACTCACAGCCAACGAAGAGTATCTATGCTGAAAATTAATGTAACCCTGGGCAACAAACTTAGGCTATAAACTTTAATGGCTAATCACCTAAATAATAACAACAGGCTATAAAGAATTAACTGTAATAGCCTACATGTATTACTGTAAGACATTACTTTAAATCAAGAAAGAACAAATGAGACTTTAAGCTTCAGTCACCTATGCCAAAATCTTCACTATTTACAGTAGAAATTTGTAGACATTTGAAGCTCTGATGGAATTTGAGCAACAAAGCTTCTGTGGGTTGTTGTGTTGGCATTAGAAAAGCAGCAGTAGGGTGACAGCTGAAAGCTGATCATCTAATGTGGGCACAACTTCAGTGAATCTGTGGTACGACAAAGGTGACTGGAGGCATTTTTCTTGCAATAAACAGAACCAACAAACATGCCCAGCCATGAGCTCAGTTGGTTTTGTTGTGGAGGGATTATTTCAGATATCCAGCGATGAGCATAATGTTGTGGGCTGTGAGCTGACAGTCTACGGTGTGATTTATTTTGTCTAATTCTGCACTAAGCCATCTCTCTGGAACAATCTATTTTTTCAGCAGAAATGAAAATCCTATTGGAGATTTTACGAGAGTGGCACGAAGCCCACTGCTGATTGTTGTGGTTGATACAGCATGTGACCGAGTACGATTTACAATATGGTGACAAAATTGAAGGAAAATTGCTCTGTAAAGAGCAACCACTCACATGCAATAATGAAATGTAAAGCGAACACGGCAGAGCGCTCAATCTGTGTAATGCACATTAAAGGAAAAGACAAATCCTCATGCGTTGCTGAGCAATAAATGCTTATTATGTATTCTATGCAAATGGCTCTGCACTGTAGATAAAGCAATCTAAAGCTGGGGATGATTCCATCACAGCATTAACAGTTTTATCTGTGCCCGTGACTGTAGGGATTTTCAGAAATCCAGCCTGCAGGGCAACCTAACCTGAAGTGGATCGCTTGCTGAAAGGGCTACAGCATGAGTCATGCTCTGTAGCCAAAGCGATTTGGGAAAGGTAAAGGGCTCATCTAAATGTCCATGCACTTCTGTTATCTCTCCTACAAGAATCGGTACAGCTGCTCAGTGACGCATCAAATGTCACACTGTATCTCTGACCAACAACTCATTTTCATGTGTAAAGTTCATGTTCAAACTCACTCAACCTTTCCAAGTGCGGTGGGAGGAAAAGTTTTATCAAGTTTTCTCACCCCGTCGACTTCAGTTGAAGTCCGGGATCGACAGTCTCTGTGGCTTCACCGCAGTCAAGATTAAGCAAGTTTAGCAGGATGTCCCGTAACGGCAAATGTTCACCTCTGGTACAGCTGTACAAACTAAGTGCTAAAACACTCAACAATCTGGAAGCATGCAGCAGCTGAAATAACTGTTACAGTGACTAATGAGCCAAACAGGAGTTCCATATAGATCAGCATACCTGTGGGAATTCGCTGACATTGGAAACTACACAACAAGAGCAAAGTCTTGCTAACAAAGCTAATGGTCACAAAGCAGTATTCTTGTATTGAACTGGAACTTGCTTTGGGTGAAGCACCGTAAAAAATCAAAGAACATATGATTAAGCCAAAACGAGCAAGGACAGAAACCTCACAGGGAATTTGTGTCACTTTTTTTTTTTTGCTCTTTCTGGGCTCCAAGGGAATAATGGTAATCACTTACTCAGGGTGCAGACACAGGACAAAACCTTGTCTAACCTTCCCGATCAGGCCTGTGTGATCTGTAATTATAATAATGATTGGACTAATTAGCTAGACCTTATGTGCTGAAGTAATGGTGAGAGAAGTAGGAGAGAGAGAGAGAGAGATGAGGTATGAAATGCACAGCTAGGAGACAGACATGAGAGCTTGCAGGAAAAGTAAATAAATAAAATGTTGGGAGGCTGCAGGAGAATTCACTGACAGGAAAGCTTGAAGCGTGACTAAAACATGACAGAGAGCTGCAGTGGATGGATCCAGGTCCAAACTCGAATAAAGACAGGATCCTGATGCATTCTAGTTCTCTGTAACTGTCATGTTTGAATCTGCAGAGCATGCACAGACATTATCAGTGTTGAGCCATCCCAGAGAGTGTAAAACACAACGCTATGCCAGTGTTCCCTCAAGTAAACAAATGGAAAATTTACATAGGTTTTGAGGAGTCATAAAATGCACAGCCATTTTATCTGAAGTATGGTTGAAAAAAACAAAACAAAATAGCATAAATGTAACTGCTTTTCCTTCAATGTTGTTATCTTGCAATTATAAGTAATGGGATGCAGTTTGAAGTCCTAAACCTTCAGGACCACTGAACAGACAGGACGCCAGGATTTACACTATTACTGATAGCTTTGAATTTTATGTAAATCCAAAGATCAGTCTCAAAAGAAACCTACAAGGAAGTACATCTTCTATCTCAGCCAGATGCACCAACTAGCTATATAACTACAATGCTCTTTTCACTGGGTAAAATACATTTGATGGCTGTATCTAATTCACACCCTGCCAAAAACATCCCTGTCAATACACTCACCAGTCTCTGTATTGTGTACACCTGTTCACAAATAGCTAAGCATCCAATCACAGCAACTTGATGGATTTAGGCATGTAGGCATGGTCAAGACGACCCACTGAAGTTCAAGTTAAACATCAGAATGGGAAAGAAAGGTGATCTAGTTCAGGCTGCTGCTGGTGGTGTAATGGTGCGGGGGATATTTTCTTGGCAAACTTTGGGCTCGTTTATTAGTACCAACTGAGTATTGTTTAAATGCATAGCCTACCTGAGGATCATTTTTGAAGTTTCAAATAATGAGGTCAGTATATGTACAAATAATTTCTATGAGTCAAAAGCTAAGGGTTCACACTGCCTAAAAGCTCAGTTTCTAGGTGACTCTTGGGTATTTATGATGCCACAGGGAGGGGATATCCTTAATGTGGTCACCTCAGGCAAACACCTCTAGCTCTGGGCACAGAAGCTCACCCACCTGCTGCGCTTTATGAGAGTAACGGTCAGTCAGAAAAAACAAACAAACAAAAACACTGGTTTTAAAAGGGGGGAGAAGCTAAAACATGCTTGTTTCAGAGAAATTATCAACTGCATAAATGACCTGTAAACCATAAAAAGCTACTCCAGCAGGTTCCTAGAATGAAAATACAGAGCTGGAAATCAGATAGACTGCTCTTGATCTGCAACTCAACAGATCTCTTTGGTCAAAAGACACCCATCAACTTCACAACAAAATGATTTTATTTTAAGGTGGACTTAGTTTTTGAGCTGTCATCTATCAACACTTTCAGTGTTTCTACATTAATAGGCATAATGCCCTAACCATCAATGATCTCACAAAGAACAGACCAATAGATACATTCTAAATAAAAAGAAACTGCTCTATTCATTGCCACATGAACGATTTGGCCCATCTCCTTTTGCTGCTTTAACACCTCTAACTATATTGTACTGGGCATGGCTACATGTATTCTCCCTAAGGACAAAATGATAATGCCTCCATCACTAGTGATAGTATAGGTCATTAATTCTGATTCTCAACAAACAGTGAAGTCCAGGAGGGTATCTGTTATTCAAAGGAGTGTGCTGCTCTTGCTGTATATGTGTATATATGCATATTTTCTGTAATTCACATTTTTAAAGCCATGCTATAATTATATGAAACAGACAGTTAATAGTGATCCCAGAATACCACATTGTCCTTAAGCATGCATCTTGAATCACTTCTGACACCATGGGAAAAGGAGCTCTGGGCTGTTGAGAGATGCAGAGGGGGATATGCAAAAGACTGCAGAAAGCAAAGACTAGTTCTGGCTAAAACCTAAAAATGCAGCATGATAATATAATGAGTCAATCAGCAGAGACAGTCAATACTTAGCTTACATTAATGTAAGCTAAGTAAAGGTGCATCTGTAGACTGTATCCAGGTATCTGTTTCCATGCAATGCAATGCAATACACATGAACTGTGAGAATTTCACACACTAAACGTGGAGTGCAGACTTCCTGGAAGTGCTGTCAGTACAATAAACCTCATGGCAAGTCAAATAATTGAACTGAAAAATGCTCCAATTCCTTCTTTGAATTTCTATCACTTATTTCAACCACTAAACAAATAATGTATAATATTAAGCTTAAATACAACACACATGAGTGACCTATTTGCACCTCTGTAAGTGTCACAATGTAAAAAGAGAGAAATTTGCTGAAGAGAAAAAAAAGTTTCTAGCCAGTTCTATTTATTTCTACAGTAAAGTCAGTCAGGTGCTGCAGTGACAACAGGGTTAACAAAACAGTTTTGGCTTTGATTAACTAAAAGACTGCAACTCAAGGCTGTAAGTGACTGTAAGTTATGGAGATTATAGTCTAGGGTTAGACAACAGAAAAAAATGATTAGATTACATCACATAATTACATACACTATTAAAAGCACATAACCACGTGGCAGTACAAAGTACCTACTTTATGATGATTAACATGGTTCAGATTTTTTTTTTCCAAACCTGAATTTTTCCATGCAAACAAAGAATAAAAAGGTGTCATTTCAGGCCATTTCTTTGGTGCAGAGGCATGATCTATACTTCAAATAGAGGGATTTTGAATCTCGCCTTCTTTCATCCTCCTCAAACAGACTTCATTTTGGCAGAAATATGAGCAGATTAGTCTCAAGTTCAAATCCTCTTCCATTGTTTAAGTGGCTTTAAGTGCAGATGGATTTTCTCTTAGGCCTTTTTCAATCAGACATTTAATCTTTAAATAAAAGATTCCAAATGGAGCGCCTGTTTGCTTCACAGGTCAAAGAGCGCCTGTTCTATGCAACCACACCCTAGCCCATTTGGACAGTCCTGTTGTCATACAGTGGATAGGGCTGTAAATAAACAAGTCTTGTTTGTTACTCAAGCCAGCAGAACAAATTTTCTACTGGCCAGCCTGCGCAAGTATGTGTTGTTCTTGAGCTTCTTCCACCTGGTTTGTTTGATTTGTGGGTGAATCTCTTCCAGTCTATTAGAGAGATGCTGGGAGGGCGCCACTGCCAGCTGACCTCTCTGCAGAGTTTGCTTTAAATCACATCTCTGTAGAATAACACAGAAACACACTGCTGCAGGATGAGTCAGTGTATACGGCACAGGCTGCTGTAAAAATGTGGGGAAAAAAAAAAAAAAACCATTGATGGTATATCCTTCCATCTTCCTCTTGTCCAATTCATGGTCATGGGATCAGGGGAGGCAGGTGGCGGGGGAGGGCTGTAGTCTCCATGATGTTACCCGCTGCTTTGTGAAGATATATTCCGAAGCCTCAACTTCAGCAATTTGGCAAATGCCATCTTTGTTTTTTGAAGTCAGATGTGACCATATTTAGATGATGGTAAGAGCCCTAGTACATTAGCTAATACTAGCTGCACACATACACTGTATGATTGTATTGCACAGACATGGGTACCTGACACATATGCATACAGATACAATACTGGAAGTTTACAAACCAAATGGGGACCACAGATTTCTAAGACATGCTATTAGTATAATTAAAGTATAATTAACCACAATTGTTAACATTATTGTCAGATAAATGCATTAAAATGCTCATAACAAACATGGTTAAGAGGTCCAGTTCAGTAATACTTAGTGACCTAGCTGGCACCCACTTGTCAATGTGACCACACCACTAATACCCCCCCTACAGTTGTCAAGAAGCCACAGAGGCCAAAACATTTTTTTGCACCAGACTGTAAACATGTTGTTCTGCTATATAGTCGCTTATTTCAATGACTGATTTGTTTCTGAAGAGGCCAAGGGCACATATGCATTGGCTCATTCAATTCACTAACCATACCCTGGATCTCATACATGTACTTTAAAATATGACTTCTGCTGCAGCCATAGACAAAATGTCCCTTTAACATGCAAGTGCACATTCTGGAGAAGCAATCACTCGCATCTTTTCCGTAATATTTTCCTCATCACCATGGGGACAGTATGAGTGAATCAGGTTATTATCCCTATAGCTAAGGCTCCTCTGCATGGTCAACACACATCATGAAATGGCTAAACAAGTGATAAGACAAACACATATGGGAACAGCACTTCCTGCTTGCCTCTCATGTATAACTCATGAGGGCAAAAGTCTATTTGTCAGTCTCAATGCACCTGTCTTCTTTGGGAAACAAAAACAACAAAGAACACAGGCAGTTTCTCCTCATTTCATCACTTTTCCCTGTGGCAGCATGTGTCTACACATCTGTCAGGGGAGACAAAATGTATCTGAAGAATGAAAAGGTTTACCTTCTTCTCTTAACTTCAGCAGTGCCACAAGTACATGCCAAAATTAAATGACTTGCAGTGGAGAAAAGAGATCTGTTCCGATGATCCTGCTGGTATAAAATTAGGGGTTGTGGTCATTCTTTCAAATGTTATGTTCCTGCTACTTTAATGACAGACGTCTTTTGAAAGGCAGCCCTGGGAAAACGTCCAGCGCATCATTAGCCAAGTATGTGAAGGAAGCCGTACCTTTGTGTGCAAGTGTATGATGTGCTGACTCCCAGACCTCTGAGTTAAATTGGATCTGTATGGATTATCAGTGACAAACTCTAAAATAAGCCAGATAGCTGACAGTTTCATTATCTTTATTTTTTAGTCTTATTATATTTTAGAACTATGTCACTGCCAGCTATCTAGCTGCTTAATTGACAAAAGAACTAACACTGAAAACTATCTTACCAGTACTAAACTGCTGGAAAATTCTTTACTTGTTAAGACCTGTGAGTCATAGATTGGATAAAAACCTAAATATTATGTGCTGTACGTATACACACACAGACACACACACACACACACACACACACACCACATGGCAGACCGAGTCTTGGCTGTTTTAGATATCCTGTGGGGACTACACACACAAATCCTTTAAAAGGTTACGTCCTAATGGCTAAACACACACAGCAGAACTGCTTTTATTTTATATCCAATGATTCTCGTCTATCTGTGACTCATGTACACACTTATTTTGTGTTTCACCTTATTTAATTTACCCTAATTTATCTGCACATTTCAAGGAAGTTTTTAACTACATTTCACTGTCATTTATAGTTGAGTTCGTTTCTCTCCTCACCTCTTGGTTTCACCATGTCTCTGCTCAGCTCTGTGTGTATGGAGAGAGGAGAAGAAGAGGAGAAGCCTCAAAACCAAAAAGAAATATGCTACAAAACAACCAACCAGGGCATCACTGATGCAATAATTCATGCAGCTCACAATCCATCACAATTCACAGGTTATTGTCTGTATAACAAGGAAATGTGACCATGAGCACAATTTGGGCGAAGACCTATTAGGTGACAACTGTATGTAAGTTTCAGTAATAGTTGACCAATACTGTAGACAAAGTAGTGATTCTTGTGAAAATGGAAAACTGAAAAGGACAACCATGCCTTTGACCTTTAGAATAATTTCAAGCATTTTTCCACTAAAACACAGTTTGCAGCAGAGCAGTGAATGCAGAGCCAGAGCTTGTCTAGCATGCTAGTATCTCATCAGTCTCCTGTCAAAGATCAGAAGTTCAACCACAATGTGCATGTGCAAAAGAAAAACAGAAAAAGGTGCTGGTCTCACTGCTTGCCAAATTCCAGCCATTGTTAATGGGACATGGACAGGCCCATGAAATTGACAGACGCTATAGACTTTCAGTGGCTCGTAGTCATGCAGAGTTAAGCCTGCTTCCAGAGACAATAGCCAACTGCAGCTACAAGATAGCTTTAATTTAAAAGGACATTTACTGTACGAAAACCAGAATGTTCATGAAAGAATGCTGTTTGATATGAAATGAGAGACACTGCATCAACTTTGGTAGGCTTTAACTGAGGTCTGTTGTTAGATTTCACTGGAGAAGCACTGCCTGCCTTGTTTGCCCTGATAGGATTGTGTGAGAATGATCTTTGAAGAGTAGTCAAACAGTGAATACCGAATAATGCTTTTGCTTATTAATGCCTGTCCCTAGTGGAGATTTTCTCATGCACCTTACCTATCAAGGTTTGATACAATTTCTGACAACTACAGCTACTTAGTTAAGGTCAAGATGTGTCTACAGAGAAAGTGATTTGCTTGTTGCCCATCATTTGGTAACCAGTGGTTGCTTTCTAGCAGACATTCCAGACTCTAGTTGAGCTAGGTAACACTAATGCATTTACCAACACGTTATATATCAATCAGCGATATACAGTACTTCACTTTCATTGGCAGTCACTTCAGTCACTTGCGTCAAAGTTTGACCAAGAAGTTGCCCACTTCACTCTTCGTCCCCTGAAGTTGGTGAATTACAGGAAAACACGCTACTCCAGAATGTGGTCTGACACTCAAAATATCTGGTGCACAAAGATCATTTAACACACAGTACCTGTTCACGAGCTACTCAAGTTTTATGAGATGCAGTTTTGCTGCTCAGGATCACTTAACTGTTTTGCATGGAATGTTCCCAGCTGCAGAGTAATATAAAATCATCCGAGTTGCTGTGTGGAAGGAGGGTAGTGGAGAATACAGACAAACAGAGAAAGGGAGGAAACAAGTAAGCTGGTTGGGAAGGTTTGACTGCAGAGCACTGCATGTCCCCTCAGCCCACACCCAGAACCATTGGTATTCAGTGCGGTCAGGCGGCACAGCCAGTGCATCTCTCAAGAACATTAAGAATTGAAAAGTATCTTTTCTATTGTTCTTATCTATCAGCCTTCATTCTATAATGCACACTTGTCCTGCTACTCTGGCAAAATAAATTGCCATCATGGAAACAATATGCACCGACAGACGCGCTCACTTCCTCGAAATGAAATGCCCCTCAACCCACTGCTTCCAGGCGTAGGGGTCTAATAAAAGGAGGCTGCTGCTTCTGTTGATGTTTACCCAGGCTAATGTATTCTGGCCTGCTGTTTTTTTTTATCACTTTGCAAAGCAAAATATGAACATTCATGTAGAAAGAATAGACGTCCTGCCTCCTTCATTGTCATAATGTTTGGCTGAAGTGTTCTCACGATGAAGAATGTCTCATACTCAAGTGCAGTCTATTTTTTTGTGCGGAATAAAAATTAAAATGACCTGCAACCACCCGTCTTTTGCCAGAAAAAAACATCTGCTTGGGGCAGCGTCTTCACTTGCAAACACACTCAGTTTCTCTGTGTGAGACAGGAGGAGGACATTGATGAGTACTTTCATGTACCAACACTACAGCACCCCATTGACTGCCCAGTGGAAGTTCAATTACATGCAGTGAGTTCTACACAAAGACCTGGAGGGAAAAAATATCTAATTCAAAACAATATATCAAAAGCTGTGATGACTTCCCATATTACTGCACAGTGCATTTGAATTGGTCTATTTTGTTTGCATTCCCCTGTGTTGTGTTGTGTATCCGTCTATTTTGTTTTCATTCCCTTGGGTTGTGTTTCCATGGTAACTCTGTCAAAGTTCAAAAATAATTCATTGCTTACCCTCCATCTAGCCACCTGCTGTTATTACCACAACCAATTGTTCATGCAATTCAGCTAAGAATGGAAGAGCATGCTTTGCATATAAAAGTGGCCACTGAATGATTTAACAGGGTTGTGAGTCTATTGATTTCATAATTATTGGTCAGTATTTTACGCCCTACTTTGACCATATAGCTGCACATGAGCCCTTATTCAATACAGTGTATCATGTGAGCACTACAAGTGTAATTGTAATTTTTTTCTTTCCATTTGAGGCTACTGCTGACAACTTTGGTTAGAGTAACAGACTGTATCTAAAAGATGTTCAGTTTGCAGCTCTAAAAAGTGAAGTCAATGAAATGCTTTAAATCTTCAGTCTTTCTAAGGGCCAGCAGGTGGCGTTAATATTCCTCGACTGCCTGACTTCATGACATCAGTAAAGACTTCTGTGATCACTTTGTGATGTCAGTCACTAGTTTCAAATTTTGTTGAACACAACATGGAGTGCATTTTGTTACTTTTGGCACCCATTAGTGTTTAGAAGGACCGTAATGCAGTGTTACCCCGTGACTGACAAACTGCTAGCACTGAGTGAAGTCATGGTGGTTATGTCTGTCTTTTGCATAGAGGACATGGCTAGACTTTCGCACAGTGTACATATGTTTTTAAATAGTGTGTATAAATTGGTCCGTTTACAATTAGCACCCGTGTATGAGAGTCATTTATATTTTTATGCAAAAATGTTTAGAGAGAGAGACAGAATATTATTAAAATGTAACTTAAAGAACTCAGCTGACCATTTTTAATAAACACTTTTTTTATGTTTAAATTAGCAAACAAAACATAATTTAAATATGTGCTAATTGGCATACTATCCCTGAATAGAAATACAAACAGAATAAAGGCTTAAATGTATTGTTTCATTTTGCTGGCAAACAGGGATCAGAAAATACTGTCGATGTCTAGAAAAAGATGTTTGCCAAATGCCGCATAAATCAGATTTTGAATATTACAACGTCCCATGTAAAAACCTTTAGAATACAGAATATTTTAGTGAGGATATGTGGCTCAGAGAGAAAACTCATTTTGAGAAAAAAGTTATCACAAAAACACTTTCCCATTTATACTTTAAGATGATTAAGTTTCCTGAAATTGTTTAGATATGCAAAAGAGGTGACTAAATATGCACTAATTTGCATAAATGTCCAACAGACAAAGTGTAGTCAAGTCAAATATGAGCATAAATATGCATTTTAGACATTTTCTTTCCACTTGTCTGAAAGAAGACATGTTATGGAAGGAAATACCCCAAACTTGACAAGCCACAATTACATCGAGCATTCACACACACACAATATCAGCTGTTCTGAGAAAAGTGCCATTGCTGGGGTTTGAATTTTTTGGGTGTTATAAGAGCAGAAGTATCTGATGATATGTGAGAGATACCTGCCATGGAGCTCATACATCTTCTGTAAGCAGAGTGAGGAACTTTAAACTAAAATGGCAAAGTAAATATGCTTCATCTTGACAAAAAAACTAGGACCACTACACCTACTGTGTATGTACTAAACCCAAGGATAATCCATTACCGTTTGGTCGATTTACTCCGTCTGATCACAATACCTTCTTACAGCATTTCTATTCCATTAATGCTGTGATTTTTGTTTTCAATCATTCATAATTCAATAGACTTTGTGTGAACAGAAGCTTTTAAGGATTACACAAATTTATTACTTTTTTAAAAAAAAGTATATAGATATATTTTTAAAAAGTAAGCATATATTTGTATTTTTCTTTCATCCCTCCCTCATTTAATGTTTGATTTAGTTATGAAAAATAAATTCTGCTAATGGTAAGTGCTGGAAACAGTAAAAATGCCAAAATCTACCCACAAATCATCACTATCGGTGACACAACAGCATGGAAAGCATCCATGGAAAACAAAATCAGAGTCAGCAAACGAAAGCCTTCCAGGACATACTATCCATTACATTAACCATGGTTGGTTCTAATGGTCCTATCAAGGAGATGCTGACTGTTACAAAATGTGACCAAAAAAAATAAAATAAGACTGGCTAATAACAGAGCTGCTGGCTAAACTGGGCTAATGGCACTTTTGGTGTGTGTGATTGCATGTACTGCTGTAAGCGGCATGTCTTTAATTATTAAGCAGAAGGTAGCCCATAGCATCGAAGTCAAGACAATATTTATTATATTTTTCTGAAAAATGAGAGCGAGAATGCAAATACAGCATATATGTTTAATTTAAATATTTACAGACAAAGTCTGATTAATGATCCATGCTGAGTTTTGTGTGTTTGCTTTTTGCTTGTTCAGTAAATATAGGATCCTTTACAGTTCTATTCAAAGCAATCACATTAAGCTAGACTACAGAGCTCCGCGTATGTAGTCAAAAAAATATATAAATAAATCAGCAGCCAGCACTGCTCATTGTCTGTGGAAATTTTATAGATCCACGTTCACTCCGTGCCAGGATGCATGCTGTTTGAACTCATCGAGGTGTTAGGGCATGAACTCATCCATCCACTGGGGAGGAGAGCAAGAATATCAGTGTTCTTAATCCCGCCACAGGGCAAAAAATTTGCATAGTATAACTTTATTTCCACATGTACAAAAAAAAAAAAAAAAGAACATGCAATTGAAATGTTTGGCTTTTTCAGCACATTTACAACATGGACAACTTGGGACACAGAATTCACATGTTCTATCCACTAAATACAAAGAGAGGTTCCAAATTAGATGCAGCGCCCAACTGATTTACTGGCCAATATTAAGTATCTGGCAAACTATTGGTATTCCCCTTTATAACAGCTGTTGAATGTTTTAAAAAGTAGAGATGGGAGAAACACCTTCAGGGTTCTAGCCAGTGGTTGATTAGTCAGCGCTGCTGAATGTCACCATTTTTCTATCGGTACTGATTGCCACCACCACAATTAGCAACTGGGCGCAGCTATTAGCAGTAGAAAACATTTGTCTGAGACCCTGGGGGCCCTCTGATAACGCTGAGTTGTGAGTCTGTTAGTCTGCAACATTCCAGTAAAAAAAAAAAAAAAAAAAGCACTCAAAATGCCTACAAGAAGTGATTCTGCTAAAGCTAAGACTGCAGTATTCCCAAGAACATTACTTCTAGTGATCTTTCTGTTGAATAAATCTACACAATATAGATATATGGTCAGCAATACATAAAAAAAAAAAAACTTGCTTCTTTGATCTTTCTGGAATCACAAAAATAAAATAAAAAAGACTGGTGCACTGGAAAAACATTCCCATTGTGAGCATAAAACATTCACTTGCAATAGACTTAAAATGACTCAGTGTGAATTCTATAATTTGCTTCTACACAGAGAACATCGTGTCTAGTCAGTGTGGATTTATAACTGTGGAGAAAAAATGAAGGAAAATGGGGAAAAAATGACTACAGACTCTAACAACAAACCACCCCAACAGCACAATCCAACGCTCTGTCTGTCTGTGATCAGTATAGTGCAAGCCATTGCATATTTGCCAAAAAAAAAAACCCAATATCTCAATACACTACTTCTGTCTCAATCCTCATGGACCAACTTAATAAGCTCACTGCAGAGAAATTGCTGCACCAACTAGCCGTGTTGACACTGTACCTCCTGTTAAGAATATACTATTGTTTTGTCAAGGCTTGAAAAAGGCTGATATTGAATCTGGTAGTAATAATCAGCTGTTTTGGGCTGGGTGGTTTGTTTACGGGAGGAGCCGATCAGTAAGCTGTGAACAAGCAGAACACAAATTCTCAGGAGACCCAGCAAAACATTTCTAACCAATGACATGGCAGGAGGTGGAAACAATGATATGAAATTGAAATTTTAAGGTAATCACAATTTGCTTAAAAGACTGAAAAGAAAATTGAGAAATTTAGACATATGTTAATAAAATATGGCCAACATGTAATAGTGTCATGCTCATCTGGAATACGTGGGTGTGTTTTGATCTTGATCTTAATGCCTAGACAACATGAGCAAAAAAACTCCTCAATATCAGACTAATAATTTGTTCTCTCAAACCTAGATTGCCAACAAGAAACTGGGCACGGACAGTAAACTGAAAATGACCTCATGACCTTCAGTAATGCTACCAACAACAAAGGGGGCTAGGCATTTAACCCTGGTGTATTCAGTGCAACTCAGGTTCAGTCAGTAGAAATGAACATCGCACTGGGAAGCTCCCAAAATGTTTAAAAGTTGTGGAAACTTGAATCACATCCTGGTTAAATAACACTACTCATGTCAGTCCTTTGTGCTTAAGCAAACAGGCAACCTTTTCCTTCACCTTATTATTATTAAATAAATGTTGACTGTGCAATTTAATGGCAACTGAGTGATTACACCATTGCTGTTAAGACTGATTTGGTTTGAGTCTTGCTTTCACTGTGCAAGTCTGTAAGCCACCAGGTGGAAATCTCCTGGGAAAATTGTGCACGTAGCATGACCTGGTCGCTGAGAGAGCAAATGGTAGAACAACTAAAAATAGCTGTGGAAGCGCTACGTGGCAGAAGATTTTTTTAAAAAAAAAAAGCTACTAAAGGGAGCAAAGCAGGTGATGAGGGAGAGTGGCAGAAACCTAATGTAAACGAAGCACAACCCTCTGATGAGACTCATTGAGAGAAGACAGCTCTGAGGCGTGAGGCGATTCAAAATTGACAGAAAAAGCACATTGATTAAAATAAGCATGTATGACAAGGTGAATGTGATTGTAATATAGTGCACTGACTGGGTAATACCACTAGAAAAGCCTTAAACCTTAAAAAAAAAAGTCCATTTACCAATATTTCTACTAGATTAGCAAGTAAGAGAAAAAGCCAAATTCATGCTTTATTACAGGTTTAAAATAGAAAAACAGCACAACAGAAGGGAACCACTAACCACATACCAATACACAAATCATATTTGGTGGTTTTCTGCAATGATTAACACACAAGAATAATGTTCATAACAGTGTGCACATGGGTGGCAAATTAAAAGAGAAACCTGAAACCTTGAGGGGACGTAATGGCGCCGTTATTCAGTAAAAACTTGCAAACTGAACGCCTCGGCGCTTTGAAGCTCTTCTGGCAACACACACACTGGCTAGCACCTTACTAAGACTCTTTATGTTGTTTTTTCCCTTTGATTTGTGAAGCTTATGAATAATTTATGGTCAGCAGGAATTTATGAAACAACAATTAAAAAGGCTTTTCAAATGAGTCCAGTGAAAATAAATGTTTTCCCCTCTGTCATCTGTATGCAAACAAATAGCCAGGGTTTAAAACAGACAAAGCTGGTAACACTTTCTGTAAATGAACATATGGTTGTGTGTTTATATTTATAGCAGACACAGATATTGGCTTCAAGTTACAGAACAGGAGATAGTTTATCATAAAGACAGGCTTTTATGATAAAGTATATGATGACTAAGGAGCTGCGCATGCATTATAGGAAATTGTAGAATTAAAAAGAGTATAAAATATGGAGGAATGCAAACTTTTGATTTGGACAGCAACAAAACAAGAAAAATCTGAGTGAAAAAAAAAAACAATCAAAAGGCCAATTTCTTTGCCAGTTATCATAATGACAAGCCTTCAATACTTTAGTAGCTAGGCCATCCCCATCAATACAGCTCAACCCTTCTTCAAAGAATTTATTCACGCTGTCTTTTCAGATACACAGCTTGACATTTCACTTAGAGGCGGACACTCCGGTTCTTGAACAGACTATAACTGGAGAGGAGAATGCACTGAAATAAGAATAATTCCCCACCAACACCCACCAATGAAGCACTCATGGAAAATAAATAAATAAAAAATCCACAGGTATGCCAGCACTGTGGCGACAATCCAGGACATGGAAGAAGCTGTGGGCTTTAACGGGTATGCTTAGTGAGCTGTAGCTAATGAGCCCTGATGCAGAGACTTGAGGATTGACTGAGAGGCATTAGACTTGACCAGACGCAGAGAGAAAGAAAGCTGAGTGAAACAAGCACCGTATTCAAATTTATGTGCGCTTCAAGTTCAGCTTCTCTTCGATTTTGTTCTCAAGCTCAGGAAAATTATATTTTCAGAGAAGAATCATTAGTAGTATTTTGGATAATAAAATATGTAGTAAAAGATGCGTGGTTACACAAATGAAACATTTTATAAGTGCTTTTTTTTTTTTTTTTTTACAATATAATGAGGAATACGACTGAAGCATTATAAAGCTAAATCTATTTTTCCAATAAAGAACAAAACATTCATTCTCTGCCCTCCTTTCTCTCCCGTCCTCCCTCTGCTGTCTACCTTGCTGCTACTTTCCCTGAAAATAGCCCAGAGAAAGTGCTCTCGTCTCTGAAAAGCAGCGAGCAGTTTGCTCTCCTGTCAAGCTACAGTGGAAAGAAAGGTCGATGAGTGTCTCCAGCGAGAATGCTGGAGAGAGGAGAAATGTGTGCATTAGCCTCCTCGAGTACATCACGTCTAAACTGAGAGATAGAACCAGTGGTCAGTCTCCTTACAAAGAAGACAACGTGTCCATCTGCAAAGCGAGGTGTTTTTTCACTCTCGAAGGCTGAAGATGGTTTTTACATTTAACTCAGCAATAAAACAATTAGTTTTACCATAAATAGTCTGACATTTTCCAAACTCATTTAGTGCTATTCTCACTAATATATAACATTTGCAAAGCTTGAGCTGAGAAGCTGCTTGTTTAGTTTAGGATCAAGACTGAAAACAGACTTTTACAGAAAGCTGTTTGTTCTAACCATATATGTATTCGATCTGTGGAGAGTTTCTCTGATGACAGTCCCATTTTCTTTACCTACCAACACCTCTAAAACTGAAAGTAGATTACTTGATTATTTAATTAGGAAGTTTAGCTACACAATTCATCTACGTCTTTATCTTTATGCTTATGTAATTAGTCAAAGTTCTAGAACTAGGCAATGGGATGGATGGATGGATGGATGGATGGATGGATGGATGGACGGATGGAAATTGTAAACGATGCCAAGATAAGCAGAGATACTTATCAAGCCAGTCCTAACCATGTTGTTGCTGCGCTGCAGCATTGCTATACAGAGATGCTCACTCACTGGCCACTTCTATAGGTATATCTGTTCAACTGCTTGTAGTATGTAATCAGCCAATCACATGGCAGCAACTCAGTGCATTCAGGCATGTAGATCAAGAGGAAAGAGTTTGAAAACAGAGTTTGAGAAAGTTCAAACTGAGCATCAGAATGGGGAAGAAAGGTCATTTAAGTGACTCAATATAGCATGGTTGTTGATGCCACAGAGGCTGGTCACAGTATTTCAAAAAAACTGCCGATCTACTGGTATTTTCCCACACAACCATCTCTGTAGGCTACAGAGAATAGTCAGAAAAGGAGAAAATATCCAGTGTGCCACAATTTGCTGGGTGAAAATGTAAAGCAGGTGAATTAAAAGCAAATATAAAATAATTAAAAATGGTTGATTGGAGCAGATGATAAAACAGTCATAAGAAAAGGCACAGAAAAGGCCTGCTTATAAAAATATGTTTGTGAGAGGGATTAAAAGAAGACGAGGAGCTCGCCGATCTGATCTCAGGTACACAGTTAAAAGAAAAAGACTGCTCCCCCTTGGTGCTCAGCTGAGTCTTGTGGGATGGCAGCAGAGCTTTGGATGAGGACCGCAGATTACGACCAGGCACGTACAGTGTTAGAAGGGGTGAAATATACTTTAGTAGGCCTCAAAATTCAATGATAAAACCTTAAAATTAATTCTAAAATTAATAGGTAACCAGCGAAGACGAGCTCAAACAGAGATATTTTGCTGATTTTAGTAAGCAATCAAACTGTAGTTTGCAATAATCCAAACTAAAGGTGGTAAAAAGCACATATGCCTGTCTCTAAATTTTTTTTTTTTTGGATAAAACTGAGCTGATCTTCATGATCTTCAACTGATGCTTATTAGTTCATTGTTGGCACTGCTGGCCATATGAAGGGGTCTGCATGGACACCAACAATTGGGACATTTTTCCATCAGAAAATTTTCTGCTATTTGTGCTACAATAGCTCTTCTGGGAGACTACCTCCGTTTGACTTGGGCACCCATTAACTTGTCTCTGGTTCCTTAGACAACTTCCTGTAGGTACTAACACTGCAAGACTCACTGTTTTGAAGATGTGCCAATTCAGCCATCCACCCAGCAGAAGATGAGCTGTATCAAAGTCATTCAGATTTTTGCACTTTTCCTCCTTGCAACACATCATTTGCTAGATACCTAATAAAGATCACCCATTGACAGGTGCAATCGTTGATAGAAAATCAATGTTATTCACTTCATCTGTCAGCAGGTTTGGCTGATTAGCGTAACAATATTTACGTATACTGAAGCAGTATCGGTGTAGCATCTTCAGTACATAATCTCCCGTATTCTAATTATTTCTGCAAACACAAGCTATTGGCAAAAAGACAGTGAAAATGTGGAGAAAAGCTCATGTTGCATATAACCACATCTTCCTCTCTGAGACAGCAGGCAAATACTGCACTGCAGCCCCAAGAATGTTTTCAGAAATCTGAGTTGCTTGTCATTGGGTCGGCCGTATGACTCTTCTCCTCCTTCACTATAATATAGAGTGCAGTAGAAGTAGAGAGGAGAATTGAAAGGTAGGTCAAGAATTAAAGTGCAGGGCATGAGGCAGGTAAAGGAAAAAAGCTCACAGAAGAGAGCTTGAGATAGCCTTTTTGTGCATGGTGTTCAGTTACATTCAAGTCACTTGGGAGTTAAAAGCAGCCATGCGTATTGCTGATGTCAATATGCAAAGAAAAAAAAAGTTAACAAGGTTTTTGTTCATGCAAAATGCTTCTTGCACCAGAGTCAGTAGTGTATGCCAGCTACTTGAGGGTGAAGCTATCAATGCTGTTTTGTCAATTTATCATCTAATTATACCTCCACAGAAAATTTACAACAAAGGACCTGTAATTAAGAATGTTGATTTGTTAAAAATTATAACTACTTGGGTTTCAATTACCTTTTGGTTAACTTACTGGAGTACAATGATTAGAAACTTTTTCTTAATGCAAGCTAGTATCTCTTTAAACATGTGCCAGGCCAGCTTGTGAATATGGTTAACAATATAGAGTAGTTTGAAAAGATGAGTGAATGATGCAGTAATAGAAGCATATGGTTGCTAATGGCTGAACAATAAATCCTCACATTCACAGCATGGTTTTTTAAGTGCAGTCCGATGTGATCCACATTTCTATTTAAACTGTTATTAGAACTTTTTTTTAAATTTCTCTCTTATCTGTCTATAAACTGAACACAGGTTATAAAATGTGGGGCATTCTCAATGTTAGTAAGCAGGCGGAAACAAAGAATTGACAAGGCCATAGAAAAAGAAATGCACCTTACAACTGGAGAAATGACAAAATATGAGGTTTTGATTACGTTCCACTGTTCTTTGTGAGCATGCAGACTAACTGCTTATTGGAAAGTTGCCAACCAGTTTTTTTGTTGCCAGAGAGAAACAAGCTAAAACACACAAAAGCAACAAGACCTGCAACAAAACTACATATAGGTCATCTCTTCCTGGTGCCTCAAACTACCCATGTAGGAGTTTCTAAATGACACAGGAGTGTTTCTCACTTTAAAATCCACATTAGTTGGCAATGGGGATGGTAGTGGCACAAAAATACCCAAGTTTCAACCTCTTCTGGGATTACTCTTATGCTGGCTGAAAAGGATTAAACATTTCTCTTGAAGAAGAGTTTTAATCTTTTTAGTGAGCTAAGAAATGGCTGCGGGACTCTGTAGGGATCAGCTTTCAAAAGGAGACCGATTCATAAGGGTGTGAATTATTTATGCATTTTTAAAGGTGGCATGGCAGCAGATCCTAAAATAAATGTTGGTAACTTAATCACAAAGACGTGCTGGGGGAATGAGGGTTCCCTGAAATCTGATCTTCTCCAGGATGGCTGACAGCCACAGACCAAATATAGGCCCAGTGCTTTGGTCGTAATTGGGAGCTTTATTGATTTCCGGGCCTGTCGTCACGCCTGAGGTGACCTTTTGTTTGAGAATAATTGCTCTATTAGAGGGTTTATTCAGGCACCTGCTGGGTATCTCAGACACCATTATTGTCCAATAAGAATCCCCAGGCAGTAAAATGGTAACCCTGTCCTGATATGTTGGGTGGACAGAGAGTCTGACTTTCTGCACTGCTAAGGCTTATCATCAAATGGGAATACAGGGCTGGCTGGGTTCCTTTTCTGGGGTTAACATGAGCTGCAATACGGCTGGGAAGCTAGATAAGGTTATAGTGTATATTTGCCTCAACTGCAATACTTCGGTTTTTAAGAAGCGGCTATACTTATTCATTGCACTGCATGGCAGAAAGTATCCCGGACACAGGAAATAACTGATGTGTAAACAATGGATGCACTAGAAAATATTGGTAGCACTGCCATAAAAAGCATATTGTCTAGATCAACTTCAGGTTGTCTCATTCTGTGCAACTCTGAATTTAAAGGGTGTGCGCACTCACATTCCTTCTCTAGTACTTCTAAAGTGAAGTGCCATTAAAATGTAACTCAGACTGTCTGGGGGTTCATGCCAAGTGTGATCTGCACAGAGTCATCCAAGAGTTAGAAAGCTTTACCAGGGAAGCATTCTCAAGCTTCTGGATGGTTTTGCTGAAGCACAGTGGCCCCTGAACCTCAAAGTTCTCTGAAAGAATTTTGACGCAACAGAAAGTCAATAATTTAAAAAAAAATACAGCCAAATAATCTTGTTTTTTTCTTAACATAGCATTTTTTTATTTAAACTATCTGGCACGGGCCAAAAGGGCAAAATAAATAAATAATTTGAAAATGCAGGAACAGATGTGTGACATGCTGATTCACAAGTCTGCTTTTAAATAAACCATCTTTTGGCAGATCCACAAAGTTTGTGTTGCATCACAACTTCAAAATATTTAATATCAATTTAATCAGAATTTAAAACCTAGGTGTGAAAAGGGAAGAAAGCTTACGCCTGACAGATGTGAGCTCGAATGGCATTTCAGTGGAAACTCTGAGGAAACATCAATAAGCCTTTCAAAATGCCTGCTATCCTTTCAGACGTCCTCACTCTCCACATGTAGGTGTGGTGAAAAGCCATCGTTCGTCTTTCATCCTTTTAATCTCTGTTTCCTAAAGAGATGGAAGTTTTGGTATTTGACAATTGTGTTTAAATCCAACTTGGGACCTTGCTGTCACAGACAGCTTTGTAGCTCTGCCATCACGGCCGAGGGAGACAGACTGATGAACACGAAGGGGAGTATTTATCACCATGGACCAAACATCAAGTTTTCCCTGAGTTTGTGTTGGGGAAACTGGCATGCTCCATGTTGCTTCCGGCACCCTAACTGAATGATATCATTAAATCTTGGCATAAACAGTTATGACTCAGGCACTGCTGTTTGTTGTGATGCCATCACTCTGACTTGCTCTTTTCTTTAGAGCATAGCTACAGAGGCATTTTTCACACGTAGGATGAAAACAGTCATAACTGTGTCCACAGGAAAAAGTACAGTTGTAGTCAAAAGTTTACATACACTCATCACGGGTACTCCAGGTAATATTGGGCTTTTATTGATTTCGTTGAACTGTCCTTTTTCCAGGGTGGAATGATTATATAGCATGCATCTTTAATGACTTTAATAAAGAAGAACTGGGTGCAAAAGTTTGAATTTATTTTGGGTTTCCTCTAATCCACATAGGTCTATATATATATATATATATATATATATATATATATATATATATATGCTTAAAAATATACATACACCCCCACTAACATTTGGTTAAATATCCCTTACCATGTTTCATCTTGACTGGATGCTTTTGGTAGCACACCAAAAAGCTTTGGGCATAATTCTGGCTGGATATTTAACCACTGTTCTTGGCAGAATTGTTAGAGTTCATCTAACCTGGTTGGTTTCCTGGCACAGACCTGCTTTTAAGCACAGTCCACAAACTTTCAGTAGGCTTGAGATTAGGGCTTTGGGAAGGTCATTCCAGAAGGTTAATATTAGCCTTTATCCATTCCAAAACCAGTTCTGATGTGTGTTTGGGGTCATTTTCCTTATTTTCAGCCTTTTAGTTGTTGATCTGTGATGAAGATAAAAAAATCTGGGAGGTATTCCTCTTTTCATATCCATCCACTTTGTGCAACGTACCAATACCACTGGGAGTAAAACAGCCCCAGATCATGATGCTACCACCACCATGCTTGACAGTTGGTACAGGCACAGTTTTTTTTAATGTTTGAAAGCCTCACATACCTCTTGTTATTGTGGCCAGATAGCTCAATCTTTGGGTCATCTGATCATTAAACCTTTCTCCAGAAAGTACTTGGCTTGTTCATGTGGACAGATGCAAATTTCTTGATCTTGATCTTGGAACGGGCAGTTTAGAAATGGCTACACAAGGCCTTTCCAACTTGTGCAAATCTACAGTTTTCCTTCATAGATCTTCACGGAGTTCCTTGGATTGGTTCCAAGTATTGGTCAATCCAATGAGTGAATCCTTTCTATACTGGCAAAGAGAAACTACCAGTTTTAGTCAATACTGTACAACCATTCCACTCTGAAAAAAGGACAGTTCAAAAGAAATCATTAAAAGCCCCAAATTGCTATGACATTCTTGCCCATGATGAGTGTATGTAAACTTCTGACTGCAACCGTAAGTTGTCCGCACTGACTGTTCATAATGTTAATTTTTTCAGCTAGATTAACAAAGTACCTCAATTTTCTAGGAATGTCCACACTGGAGGCAGCTATTTCTATTATAGTCTCTCACAGTTGACCCCATGACATATTTTGAATGACAGCCCCCTCATTTGGCTAATGAAGCAGTAATGCAAAAGAAATGGAAAATTGGGGAAATAGGGAGGGGGAAATAACACATAGATAATTAAATAAATAATTTGCACCACCTCGTCACAATCCTGCTTTGGTCAAAATAAAAACACGTAAACATTCATTCAACCTACAAGAAACATGTTTTTATGCTTCTTTGAAAATTGCTGGCATGACCTCTTTGTGTGTCCAGTCATGCGGAAAGCTCCCATTCAGTGGTCTTGATACACTAATGTTTCTCTAATGGACTGTGTTGCCACAAAGCAGACATCAGCATAAAGGTTCTCAGTGTGATGAAATTGATTTTCAACATGTTCTTTTGTCCCTGTTGGTGAAAAACATATTTCAAATCATCTACTGAAGTCCGTGGCAATCTTACAACCCAGAGACCTTAACCCAAATCAAACATAACACCACTTGATATATTAGCTCCACTATATCCAAATTAATGAGTTCCACCATGACATAATAAATTTCACCTTACAGATTCAAAAATATTATATATGCAATAAATCAATCATTGCTTTAATCTAAACTTAGCCTTAAACTTAATTTACAATAGATGTTGACCTCAAATTTACACAAATGAAATTTAAATTTAACCCATACTTTAACTTTCAAACAACCTCTGACTTTTAATATAAATAAATATATATATATATGAATAATTTCAATCTCCGGTTGAAATTTCAACTTCAACATCCCTTAGGATATGGTCACAATTGTTTACCGTTTTATCGGTAATACACTAAGGAGTCAGATAAAAGTGTGTCCCCATGACACATTTTGAATAATAGCCCCCTCATTTGCCTAATGAAGCAGCACAGCAAAAGCAATAGGAAAATGGGATGGAACTAATGCATAATTAAATAAATCCTTTGCACCACCTCATCATCATCCTGCTTTGGTCCAAATGAAAACATGTAAACATTCATTCAAAACACAAAAAAAATGTTTTGAAGCTTCTTCTGAAATTGTTGGCATGTCCTCTTTGTGTGTCCAGTCATGTTGGAAGCTCCCGTTCAGTGGTCTTGATACACTCATGCTTCTCTAATGGCCTGCGTTGTCACAAAACAGACATCAGCATAAAGGTTGTCAGTGTGATGAAATTGATTTTCAACATGTTCTTTGTCCCCCGTTGGTCGAAAAGCACTTTATGTCACTTACTGAAAGTAACTGCACTCTGACAAGAGCACAGCCTTAATCCAAATCTAACAACAATATGAGAACACTTATGTTAGTGTCACTACATCCAAATTAATGAGTCACATAAACTTTGTGTAGTATGTTTTCCTCTACAGCTTCAAAAAATTTTCATAAATACTGAATCAATCATTTAATCAATCAGTTTAATCTAAACTTAATGTGTAATGCACTAAGGAAGCAGGTAGAAGTACAGACCAAATTGCAATGCATTTTTAAGTCACTGTAGCATAATAAAACCACAAGTGGTCAAAAAAACCTATCCTAACCTTTTATCAGGTTAGGCCTCAGTCACACTGGCCTAGAGACTGGTTGGTGACCCCTGATAAAAATGTGTATTCCCTGACCAGTTGGTGAGTAGTTGCTGGCTGCTGCTGGCAGTTGCCGGGTGAAACTGGTTGCAAAGAGGAAACTGCTCCAAAAACCTCCTGATTGCTTTGGACACAAGCACATTGCCACAGTCGCCCATAGTTTGTATAAGCAACCATGTTTGTAACACTTACTGTCTCTTAGAGCTATAGTGAAACTTAAAGTATGACGCAAACTGTAAATGGAGAATGTTAACCTTCAAAGTAAAAGTTGTGCCTTACTGCAGCAACAAACACATTTTAAAAAATCGCAACGTTGTACTGTGAAAGGTAATGGACTCATTTTCTGGTTTGCATCACAGTTTTCACAGTCTCACTGCCACTTGGCGGGAAGCTTGCAAATGTTCAAAGAAAAGTTGGCATCGTCCATGGAATACTGCAGCAACCTGCTAGCAACCAAAGCAATTGCAAGGTGGTTTTTAGTGCAGCACCATATTGAGGTTTCCCATGTGATGTCATGTACACAATGCTCAAGAGTAACATGGTTAGAGGTCACGTGTCTGTAAAGCCTCAATAACTCTTTGTGACCAATTTCATAATAGTAACTGCAAACAACCTCCCACAACCACTCCCCAAGAGATTACAGAATACACAGTTTTCCCCTAGTGCCCAGTAGTTACCAGGAGGGTCAATGACAGGTTTGTAGGCCTGCGTGAATAGGTTGTGAAAAGGTTCAATACTGAAGACACCTGGTGCCACACTCCAATCAGCTAAGGCCATTAAATGGTCTCTCAGTCTAGCTCTGTAGGCTACACAATCATGGGGAAGACTGCTGACTTGACAGTTGTCCAAAAGACGACCTTTGACACCTCGCACAAGGAGGGCAGGACACAAAAGGTCATTGCTAAAGAGGCTGGCTGTTCATAGAGCTCTGTGTCCAAGCACATTAATAGAGAGGTGAAGGGAAGGAAAAGAAGTGGTAGAAAAAAGTGTCCAAGCAATAGGGATAACCGCACCCTGGAGAGGATTGTGGAACAAAAGCCATTCAAAAATGTGGGGGAGACTCACAGAGAGTGGACTGCAGCTGGAGTCAGTGCTTCAAGAACCACCACGCACAGACGTATGCAGACATGGGTTTCAGCTGTCGCAGTCCTCGTGTCAAGACACTCTGGAACAAGAGACGGCATCAGAAGCGTCTCTCCTGGGCTAAAGACAAAAAGGACTGGACTGCTGCTGAGTGCTCCAAAGTTATGTTCTCTGATCAAAGTCAATTTGACATTTCCTTTGGAGATCAAGGTCCCAGAGTCTGGAGGAAGAGAGGAGAGGCACAGAATCCACGTTGGCTGAGGTCCAGTGTAAAGTTTCCACAGTCAGTGATGGTTTGGGGTGCCAGGTCATCTGCTGGTGTTGGTCCGCTGTGTTTTCTGAGGTCCAAGGTCAACGCAGCCGTCTACGAGGAAGTTTTAGAGCACTTCATGCTTCCTGCTGCTGACCAACTTTATGGAGATGCAGATTTTATTTTCCAACAGGATTTGGCACCTGCACACAGTGCCAAAGCTCCCAGTACCTGCTTTAAGGACCATGGTATCCCTGTTCTTAATTGGCCAGCAGTATTGTGAAGAGGAAGATGCGATACGCCAGACCCAACAATTTAGAAGAGCTGAAGGCCACTATCAGAGCAACCTGGACTCTCATAACACCTGAGCGGTGCCACAGACTGATGGACTCCATGCCATGCCGCATTGCTGCAGTAATCCATGCAAAACATGCCCTAACTAAGTACTGAGTGCTGTACATGCTCATACTTTTCATGTTCATACTTTTCAGTTGGCCAACATTTCTAAAAATCCTTTTTTGTATTGGTCTGACGTAATATTCTAATTTTCTGAGATACTGAATTTGGGGTTTTCACTAGTTGTCAGTTATAAATCATCAAAATTAAAAAAAATCAAGCATTTGAACTATATCAGTCTGTGTGTAATGAATGAATATAATATACAAGTTTCACTTTTTGAACGGAATTACTGAAATAAATCAACTTTTTCATGATATTCTAATTTTATGACCAGCACCTGTGTGTGATATCCCATTTCCACGCTAGCCCATAGTTTGCATCGAAGACAACGTTTGAGGAACTATATTCTGAAACCCCGCTGACACGATTCTCACCATTGGAGTGCTTTGGGCCTTTATGACTGAGGCCTCAAGGTGATAGGCCAGTTTCAAATCACAGTAACTATTAATCTTTTACAATTCTGGTTTTCTGTGTTTGAAGTAGGCTCCCTTGTGTACATTGTTTGCCGTTAATGACTGATGTCTGTTTTCCAATTTAAGTTGTTAAAGATAACCCTCTGTTTCAAAACTTTCACATCATAATTATGTATTGAAGGAGATAAAAAGTCAAATGTATTATATTTGGCACCCTAAGGTCTGAAAGGCCAGAAAACTTCAAAAAGCAAGTATTCTCTACTCATAGTGGAATCAGATAAGTATAACAATAACTGTTAATTTTGATATCTTTCTTCCTGCAGCAAATTCAAGGGTCAGTGACAGCTGATATAAAATTGGTGATAAAAACTCACTGAAGAGCTTTCTAAGCTTCATTCAGACCCAGAGATTACCCAGGAGTGCAGTTTTTTCTTCTCTGAAAAGATAGCAAATGACTGAGTGGGGGAGAACCTGTATTTCACTGATATAAGCAGGGGTAGAGCTTATAATTCAGAGGCAATTGACAGCACCCTGAGGATCACTGAAATGAGATAATAAACTCCACAGTGAAAACCTTGTGTGGAACTATGCGGACTTCTAATCTCGAAAATGGTAAAGACGGAAGATTCAATCATGCTTTGTAAGTGCCACTTAAAGAATTTTAGTATGTCTTCTTGGCCATATAAAGCAGATGAAAGATAAATTGTGCCAGGGCGATTAAGTAAGTGGTATGCTAAAACATTTTAGTAACAAACAACCAAAATCTAACTACATGAAAATCTCTCATCTACATACACATTCTGCAAAACTATAAGCTGAATTTACAGGGATTGAAAAAGCTTATGAAAACACTGACGTTCCGTGGTAATTAGCACCCTGTGTGAAATGCCAATTCAAACAAAGTGCCTATGTACCACATTTTCATATCAGGAGAACAATAGCCAAATCAAATGCGCCAATCACAAGTCCCTGCAGGTTTGATGTTCGAACAAAGTTGGGTGCTCATTTGCAGGAACACTGAAATGAGGGCTGCATGCTCATTTGCTGGAATGAGATGCACATTAGCCAAGCGTTTGTTTAACTAGTGACTGAAACTAAATCAAAGGAAAAGCATAAATCAGGATGGCAACACAATTAATGACCAATATTCATTTTCCCCACTCACTTCATCTGGTTTTATCTCTGTGTGTGTTTTCTTTGTGCCAAGCTGCATATTGAGCAACAGCATCTCCATAGAAACCAGGCTGCTGCTGGGCCTTTGGAGCGTGCCCAGAAAATGTCACGATGAAAGTCAGTAATTCAGCAGCGGGCACTAAACACCACTGAGGAGACATGTAATGGCTGCCAATATTCTGAGCATGGGAAAACAGCAGGGGGTTGACGCTGTTGCCTCTGACCACCTCCCTTCTACTCAGACTTATGTTTTATAGCTGGAAAACGCAAGAGTGGGATACATGCCAGCCGATAGGCAGTCCGGGATGGAGCTGACAACATGACTGTCAGACAGATGACACAGACGCACGCTTCTCAAGCAGAGAAAGATGATATTGGTTCGGGTCGCCTACTTTCACACTCCCATCGCTATAACGTGATGAGCTGTCACATTAAAATCCTCAAGTTTGTCAATTTTGAGCACCATGAGCATTCCCCCATGGCAAGAATTATTGCACTCATAACAATAACACTAAAGGTTTGAGGCGATAAATGTCAGCAGGAACACTGGTTGGAAGGCTGGCCTGGGCTTCAAAAGAAAGCCCATTCTTAAAGGTCTGTGCCTGGCTGAGCACCCAGATGCCAAATTATGGGCCTTCAGCCCCCTGCAGACTACTGAGTGGCTCTGTGTGCTGCCTCATCAGGCAATTTGTGGGAGGTGAGGTGAAATTTGTTGGTCATTAGTGTCTAAATGGGATTTTTTTTTTAAACAAACTATACCAAGACATTTAGGGTAAGCTGGAGTTTAAATAAGGCAAACCTTCTGACATTAAAAGCTCACCTCCTCGCTGAGTATCATTTTGAGGTGTCACAGTTCCTGCAACAGTGGCACAAACAACCCCTGGCAGCATGTCCAATGAAGCTGGAGCACGAGCGTCTCCTAATTCGCATCTGAGCCTACAGGCAATTACCTGCTTATCATTCGTGACTAGCACTCCCTCTTCTGAATGTTTGTCACAGGCGTGGAGGTGGCGCTGAGATGACAGCGGGGACCCGAGGGGGGCCGACGGTAAACCTGGAAACGCTCAACGTTTCAATTAGAGGCTCGACGGAACATGGTGGCTCCTGATCGCCTTCCTGTTCTGTAGCTCTAGGCCCCTAATTACTGCAGGTCGATAAGCCCAGGAAACGCAGTTCGAATGGACTGAGGTGAGGCAGAGATAAACACAAACCAAGACGAGGATACAAAGACACATTTTATATGGTGTAGACACACAAGTCACATGGAGATAAGCTGCTGAAAGTCTGAAGCATGATTAATCTGACTATGAGGCACAATCACCGGCTGCATTTCTGTGCACACATTTTCTTTCATTCTGATTTAAATGACTGGTATAAGCTTTTGGGTCCAGCTCTTTACATGGATTGTGATTTAATACGATCTGGTTTACATGCACGGATGAACAGAACAAAAGTGATGAGCACTTCCTGCATTTACCTTCCTCAGTATCTGTCTCGTTTCTTCACGTCTTCATCAGCTCCCTAAAGGCGGGAACGTATTGTGTTTAGCACAATAGCTGATATTATACTGCTCTTAAACAGTTTGTGTTTGCCATAGATAAACAGCTCAGCTCTGCAGCTGCCAATTTAAAAAATTTTTTTTTTTTATTTACCTCAAGATAGCAGACATGTTCCAGAAAGAGCACACAGCAGAGGAAAGCAAGTGGCCAAACGGTGTAAATGGTAGAATTTTTCCTCTGATCACGTTTTGGAAAGGTTTATTTCAGCGCTCTGACAGCCAATTAAAGTCTCCTCCAGTTTGGCACAATTTAGGGATGTCACCAGAACCAATACTTTTGAGATCTTTCGATGCAAAATTCTTCAGTACTGTAGGGAGCTGCCGTGATATCTCTGCCCTGACTCATTGATAAGAAAGGCGGTAAGAGTTGGGTGATAATTGTTTTCCAAAAGGCAATATGCAAAAGATGCTATTGTGCTTTTCAGCCCGAGGGAGGAAATACTTGCAGTTTAATGAAACATCTAAGACTGGCTGGCACTGTCATTATATAAATCAAACATGGCTGAAACATTTGCAATGGCTAACATTATATAAATGCTTAAGCTAAAATAATGTACTTAAGGTAATACCTCACAGTACTGTTAGCAGGCTACTCAGCCTTTCATTCTGTGTTTTGTTTACATAATATAATGTTAAAATTTTAAATTAGCAGTAGAGCGAGGCTGATATATTGGACGATATTAACTACTTGCAGATTTATCGTATTGGCATTCATAATGACCGCTAAATGAAAATTTAAAAAGTAAAAAAAAAAAAATCATCTTATGAGCGTTGATGTTAAATAGTTTGTTCACCGCAGGGCACTGTGTAATTCCCCTCTTGGCAAACACAATCTGAGCAGAGCGTAAACGAGTAATCCATCACTTGTTGTGACAATAAAACAACTGCACTGTCACAATATCTTAATGAGGGCTCATAAATAACTACACATAACAAATGTTAGGGAAATCTGTTTCATGTGTCTGAAAGAAAAAAAGAAGATGGCCAATATATTGGATTTTTAAATCACCAAACGTCAGTGTCGGTATCAGTCTTAAAAATCCTATATCGGTCGGGCTCTAATAAGCAGTCTGCCACCACCATGGCAGTGAGTTAAAACAACTTTTTAATAAAATTATAATTTTGTTTTGGTATAGAGAATTGTGAAATTCTACTGTTATTGCTACAGATAACTAAATAGCTGGTACTGTGACATTGTTAAAACTATTTAGTACTTTTTTCCCCCCTATCGAGTTATTTTATGGTTCTCATTTTTATTCCTATTGGGCTTTTAAAAATGACTAACCAAGATAAGATTGGGCTCCATGTATGCCATTAAAGCTGAAAAGTTCTAATTCAGAAAGCCACTGTACTGCAGTTCATCTATAAAACATGCATTAGATTAAATAATATTTGAAATGCCTTTACCTTATTTATCTCAATTTGAAAGAGAGAGAGGGAGAGGAAAGAAAGGCATGGCTTAGACTTCTGGGCGAGTTGGTTCATTTATGGAAATGTGACCGCTCAAGTTCATAAAGGAAAAAGCGGAACATTGTTTAATAGCATCTCTATGCATATTCTGCGCTGAGTCGCGTAGCTTAGAGACACAATTAGAATGCAACAAAGGAGCAAAAGCATATTTTTTTCCAACACCTGACAGAAAGAATTGCTGACCTTTTCCTAAATGAGGCAGTTTCACGCACTATTTGGAAACTCCTCCTGAGGTGTTTTCATAAAGCCTCAGACACACATGCACATGCATACCCACAGATCCGCACACACAAGTTATCTACACTGACTATTAGTGAGATGGAGGATTGTCATGACATTTAGTTTGACCGTTGCTCCAAACACTGAATATTTATTGCTGTATTAAAGCCCCCCCCCCCCACACACACACCAAAATCCCCCACCCCCATGCTTTATAAGCCATTTCGGCAAGGAACATTTAAATCATGACAACAATCATGATAAATCGCCATGCTAGCTGCCTGGCAATCTCGCCTCTAATCTCCACTTCAGACCCCAACATCACGGCTCAATTGTTCATAATTGCCCTTTAGATGAACTATGGCACAAACATTAGGGACATCCAATTCTCCTCTAAATCCATCTTCCATTCCTACTTATCAGTCAAGGGCACTCAGTAAACAGGAGGAATTGGCCTATCATCTATTAGCATTCCAGAACTGAATAATCTTGTCACTCTTACGTTTCCTGAATCTATTTCAGCCAGTCTGCTTATCTCTCTATTAAAAAGTGGATACACTAAAAAGGTTCAACAAAGTAATAAGAAAAGAAAGGGGGGGTGAGTGTATGTGATAACAGTGACTGCTCTGACGGCATGTTTGCTACTGGTTTATCACTGCAGGAGAAATCTATGAGGAAGTGAGCAAAATTCCACACCAAGTTTGTTGCAGTTGTGTAGTTTTAAATCAAGTCTGTGTATTTCCTGAAGGAAATGTACTCTAGTATGTCAGTTGTAGTTGGAAGCAAAGTCACTCAAATCTGGAAAGCTAACCAAGAATTTAAATCATACAGAAAATATAGAGTGAGAACTTCAGAAGAATCTCATAAATATTTAATAAAGCCTCCCAGGAGGTGGATAAAGGTTCTGTTTTTAGCATTTTGCATACTCTCTTATGAAGACCTTCTCACAGTGAGGAAGCAGGGTGGTGGTCAGATCACTTCCCTGAAGTTTGGTAACTTCATCCATGCATCGACTGAGGCACCAGAAACCAAGGCACTCCCAAGCCAAATGTGACATGTAATCTCTCCAGTATGTCCTGGTCTGTCCCAGGGCCTCTTCCTGGTATGACATGCACAAAACTCCTCACCTAGGAGGCACCCAGGCGGCATCCTAGTTAGATGCTCGAACCACTTCAACTAGCTTTCAATGTGGAGGAGCAGCTCTGCTCGGAGCCCTTCCTGAATGACCAATCTCCCCACCCTACCCTTCAGAGGAAGATAATTTCCACTTTTTATATCTACAGTCCCATCCTTTCAGTCACTTTCCAGAGCCCCTGGCCACAGTAGAGGGTAGGAACTTCCATTAAATTGACAGCTTTACTTTCACACTTCGCTCTCACTTTACCACAACAGATCAGCAACAATCTGTCAGTCTCACGCTCTGCCTTCTCCTCGCTCGTGAACAAGACTCTGACATACATGGGATGAGCTTCATACCTACTTTTAGAAAATAGCCCGAGACTGCAGCTAAAATAGCACTAGTCAGTCAGATAGTTCCACTGATTTTCGTTTCCATTTTCTCTATAGCAAGCCAATTAGCTCAGCCACTTGCTTGTAAACACATTCTCTGTAGTCATCTGCGTTGCAATTAAATGACAAAAGCATATCAGCAGGATTAGGTGGCACTCATGGCATAGAAACAGGGCTACAGAGCCCCTCTACAGGTCCATTCCATTTCCTATTAATCCCAGTGTACAGACGTTGGCTGCAATTCAGCTGGGGAAAACCAGGGGGCGCTTGCGAGATAGTCCTCAATGAACAGGAGTGAACGGGGCAGAATGGCTAAAATGATTGTTTACACTAGCTTCTAGACAATAAAAAAAAAGAAAAAATTACTTTTAGCTTTCACAAACACAGTACTGATAATGTGTCACTAGCATTCTGCTAATGAATGCTGATTGGCTGGTTTATAACAGGATGTGCTCCTTAATGGTTTACGAGATGTAAGGAGCAGTTGCAGAGCTGACATGATGTGGCTGCTTCTAGAAATTCTCAGTTTTTATGCCTGAAATCAACATTTGGCAGAAACCAAAAAAAGTGAGTTCCATAATACTTATTGAAACGAAAAAAAAATGTAATTACACTTATTACCTCAGCCCCTTCTATCAAAAATTTGATTTAAAAAATTGCCAGAAAAATATTTGCCCCATGAAGCTGATACTTGTGGGCTATAGCGCCACAGGGCCACCATTCATTCTGGATAACCCTACAAGCGCCCCAAATGTATCAGCTTTCCAATATGCTGATACTCTGCGTTACTTAAGCTGTTTCTCTGACTGTGTTCCACGATTGTGTGCTCAAACACTAACAAGCTCAAATATCTTTGCATCCACTTCTTTGCTTCTGATCAACAACATGCAGTTCTTGTCACTTTAGTTGAACATTATTATGCAGCCTAACTCAGTGCTGTCATACCTGATACAGACTACCCTCAAAAACTGTTGTGCTTCCCCATTAACACCCCTGAATGATTGAATCCCTTCCTGTATAAATGCAGCAACTCAAGATAAGTGCCCCCTAGTGTCCAAATGCATAAAATACAAAGAAAGAAAGAAAATGTCTCTTAGACCATATGGAATCTGAAAGCAAGAAATAACAGTGCAAATATGTGATAAATAGTAATAACAGAAAGTCTGGGGAAAGCTGTAATGTTTGATGGAATTTATTTTTAGTACATGATCCAATCACATTCACCCACTATCCTGCCAAATAAAAACCCAGAGGAATGAACTGAATCATGGCCCCCAAATCAAAGTATCAAGCACATTATGGATCTACAGAATCATTACACCCCTAACATTCAGTTTATTGAAAAGGCATAGTACTGAGATTTACTCTTTTTTTTTTTAACATTTTCTTTTCCAGCACAGAATAAAATTTGAATGAATAAAAAAAGAAAAAGCACAGCTAATAAGCTAAATTAGCATTCACCATCCAGTCTCCCAACCTTCAGCCTCACTGCCAATTCCCAAGCAAGTTAATCCACTGATAACCGCAACTGCATTGAAATTAATTTATTTTGCTGTGTAATTGCGCCAATTTAAACACATGTCAGAGTGCTACATTCGCTGAAAGCTAATCTGGCATATTTTAGTCATGCTGACAAATGCACACTTAACCTGTGATGGTTGTTATAAAGTCTACAGAATATACAGCACATTGACAATGTTGACATTGTTCATATCAAACAAGTGCAGCAATACTGTTCAGTATATCATATTCTGCAGGCAAGTTCATGCAAAACCACGAATGCCAAAGCAAGTGCTGCGCAGATGATCCCACTCTGGCCCCACTTGCGTCTTGTGTGCAAGTTGTTCTCTAATCAACATCTGTTTGAGCTGTTATCGTGCATGCTCTTCATCAGCAGGCTGCCGAGCCAGCAGCTCTGCTGCAGTCAGGTGAATGGAACAAAACACGGGTTGATTAAAGCAACACTTGTCTTTGTAATAAACCAGGAAATATGTCGAAGTCAAACGCTGCCAATTTCACAATTTCCAAACCGTTCACCATCCTAAAATAGCATGTTCCCACCTGACTTCTTCCCATCAATACTTTGGTTTGAGCTTTCAGTGTGCATCTTCAGGTTTTACGTTTCGAATTTATCAGCTTGTAGCAGACAGGCTCCATTTCAAGTAAACATCGTCTTATCAATATTTGAGAACAGCATCCCCTCACAAACCTCACTCAATGCATGATGCTGAATATGATCAAGTTAACATATAAGTAGCCTCTCTTCAGAAGAAACATACTATTGGAAGGCCAGTCCTTTTATAATTAACTGAGAATATCAAATTCCTGTTGCAGTAATTGTCACTGATGGCTCCACTGATGGCCCCTGAGGGATGCAGACAGCCATATGACATCATCTGGTATATAAATAATACCAGGCACCCCTGGCACCCTGGCAGGAAACAGCTCAGTAGGGTGAAAAGAGTTGTGGTCATTTCAGGGACAGTTATGTACAGAATGCTGAGATAAATAATATAAGATAGAGTTCCAGTAACAAAAAGCTGCAAAGTGAGTAAGATGACAGCCCTCCCATCCTACCCATGCTATGGCTCGATTTTCTTTCTTGGCCCTTAGATGTCTACTCTCTTCAACACCCACAGCCTGCTTCACTCAGCTGTTGCTCAAGCTGCCGCAATGGCATGATCTGAGTTTTTTGGAACTGAATCCCTCCTCCCAAAGCTCTTTTCTGTTCTGCTAGTACAAGACGGCACAAATTCAACTCTAAGAGGGAAGACTTTGCTTTTCAGCTCGTCTCTCACAGCTTCTCTCTTTAGGACGCGTTGCCTGCTAAGGTTTCCAAAGAGTACTGAAAAAAAAAAGGCTGATTATCAGGATGAAAGGTGGAGGTGAGTCTGCAGAAGTCTTACCAATTAAATGCGGGGTGCTGTGATCCTGCTTTAAAACCTCACTGAGCTCTGAATAGCTGTGAGAGAAATAACTGGAATCTGTATAATGCAACCGTTCACAGCACAGGTGTGTTTACCAAGCCGGCTGATTTCGCTCTCCCTTTAAACATAACTGCCTCACCCCTGTTGTCCATATCAAGCAACAGATTTTTTAATTTGAACCACTACTGCGCACCAAATCTGCAGGTTCCCCACAGCACTCTGGTGTTTCATCGCTATCTCGGTAATGAACCAAAGATATGTGTATTTTCACAACAGCTTTCAATTAGACCAGTGTCTCACCTCTGCCAATGCATTACCTCCCGTGCCTCATCTCGACCTCTCGCACCTTCAGAACCTCTGCCTTGTTTCAGTAATGAGGGTTAGTGATGTGACTCTGTGCTGCTACAGTTAGATGATTACTGAAGAGCTGCTGCTGCCGTCTCTAGTGAGCTGCCCTCTATCTCCATCCCCTGTCCCTGGACCACAAAGCCCTGCTAGCAGACAATCAATCAGCAGGCTACTACAGAACCACATTTAATCACAGTGGCCGTGTCCCTTGATGTAAAGTGTGTGAGCCTGTTTGCAAACACACATCTTTGTTAAACTGCAGGTTTAAAAATTAACATGCTTTAAGACTTTTTTTTAACCTTTTTTTTTTTATCCTTTCGGCCTCTGGAAAATCTACTGAAAGTCACCGATTACCATCTTCTGATGTTCGCAAATGACCAGGTCTCTTATCTTTTCTGTAATTATGATAAAGGGCACTCTCTCCTGCTGCCAACTACAGATTTTTTCCCCAAAGTCTCAAAACAGAGAAAGTCAAGAACAAAATCAACAATAAAAGACAAAACATCAACAGATGCAGTATTTCCTACAGAATTATGATACTCAATCTGTAAGAATATGCAAGCTTGCTGTAACGGCATATAAACCAGCTCTGCAAAGGCTGCAGGTTGGGAGAGTGACAGCTGGTTGGTTAAACACATGATGGGAAGGGATTGTCTAATACTAAGACGATAGTGGATGCTGTTTTTTTTCTCAAAAATAAGGATTAAAATAAATAAATAAAAATGTGCTGAAGTAAAGCCTATGTGTGAGGAACACTTATGATTAGGGCTAAAACACTGTTTAGTGTATTGGGTTTCTTTTGCAGCTGATTATTTGATTAGTCAGAAAATTATTTTATATATATATATATTTCACACATTGAATGGGTGAGTATCAGCTGAATCACTTATCAAACACATTCATCGCGAGTTTTCGGATGATGAACTGTTTCCTGGCTTTTTGTTGTACTGCTGAAAATGAAACGGCTTTTTATTCAGTGCTGCTGTTCAGACCAAACTAATATTCTGAGGCTGTCACCTTGGGATCCTAAAACTTATGAGAGGGGGCTTTTCCCATTTTCTGGAAATTCAATTAATTGATTTGTTGAAAAAAATAATTAATTGTGAAAATAGGTGTTGCAGCTCTACTTCAGCCTTTAAAGTGACAGTAAAATCTGATTAGAGCCCAAGGTGATGTCTTTAAATTACTTCTTTCGTCTTACTAACAATCCAAAACATCCAAACATATTTAAATTGCGATGGCACAAAACAGGAGAAAACATCAATCCTCACCTTTTTTTCCTCCAAGGCATTTTCCACTGATTTGCACAGATCATTTCAGCACAATCTAGCTCAGTCATTGCTTATTTTTATGCCTGCACAGGCTGTAATGCATGTACACAATGAGCAGGGTGCTACTTGTGGACCTTTGACTGCCTCCAAGGGTGTGAGCGACAGCCTCCTGCTAAATCACAGTATGGGAGAGATTGTCTGCTTGGCAGGATAAAGCCAAGCTGTCCCTCACACCTTTTCTGTCATTACTCGACAGGTGGGGCACATAGGTGGAGGACACCAGTGACAGATGCCATCTAAAGTTAAAGTTTAAGTTGATAGACTGGTAGGAGGGGGCAAATTTTGATGTGGTGTGAGTCAGAAAGTCCTAAAAATACCTTTATTCATGCACTTGGCTGTAAGCAGCAGACTGAATATGCAATAACAGGATAAGAGGACGCCACACAAAGACATGCAGACCTGAAGGTCTTTGAAAATCCAAACTTACATCTGTCAGAAAATATTTGTAATGTTGCCATTAAATTATCTTTTTTAATTATTATATTTATTTCCTACTAATCCCAAAACTTTTGGATTAGCAGCAAAAATGTACGTGGGTAAGGAGCAATCAGTTTGCATCACTATTCAAAGTTACGGCTGTGAGCTGAGCGTGCATTATTTGTTAACCCCGGCATTAACATGGCACAACAGAAAATCTTCTTTGTTGTCACAACACGAAATATTCATGCTTAAAATGATTTTCCCTGTAGTATTTGTCTGCAGGCTCTGGTACCTCAGTGGAGGCGGGTCAACAGATGCTCCATCATTACTAAGTGATGGAGGTAGCGAATAAAAACAGAACAGAGCCACCCTGCATCACACCAAAAAAAAAAAAAAAAATGTAACAGTATTCTCAGCCTGCGGACTGAAGGGAGAACCCCCCCCCCAAAAAACTCGAGCTCGTCATAAAAAAAAGTCAGAAAATGAGAGTGCGGGATAGCATGCTGATTTAAAACTGTTGATATGATCATTAGACGCACTTTTGCAGGCCTTTTCATGCGATTCAAGTTGGGTTAATTGGGCTGATTTGCGTGATCTGCAACTGCAAGGTGAAGCGCACTGAACGCGATGGAAGACACAAACTGCTCCTTGTCTCCCGTGCGTAAAGTAAATAATTACCACTGAATATTAAACAGGATTAAAACGGAGACTGTAAGATCCCCCGGTCGTGATGAACTGACAGCACCGGCTACCCTATCACTTCCAATTGACTCCCGGTCCAACCGCTTTAAACGTGCTTAAGGTACCAAATTATATATTTTTTGCCCTCTGCACACAATTTCAGTCTGTCGGGAAAGTCGCCGCAGCGTGTCATGCAAATATAGTCAGTGGTGGCCAAGCAAAACGGGATAACACAGGTTAACGGCGTTATTAATATGCGAGTGGTGACAAGTAAACCCATCCGTACCTGATCTTGCTGTTGAGCCGCTTTCGACGGTGCACTGCCTTCCTTTGCAGTGGTCATGATTCCCTAAAGCTGAGAGAAACTGTTGTTTCTCCGGCAGGAAAAAAAAATGCAAATACAGAAATGCACGCACACCGGTGTAGCAGAGAATCAGGAGGCAAAGAAGAAAAAAAGAAGAAAGGAAAACGGTCTTTTCACGGCCCCCACAGGCTACGTGTGCAGCGACCAAGGTGTGAAATAACAAGTGGTAAAAAGGACGCTGCTCAGGATGAGAAACGAGGAAAAAAATCTCAGTGAAAGCCAAAGAGAGGAGGAGGAGGAGGAGACAGCACACACACACACACACACAGAGAAAGAGAGAGAGAGAGAGACAGAAGGGTGGGCTGGCTGGGGGGGTCACGCATCTCTTCTTTAAACGCTCCATGCGGGACTGCGTGCGCCCACACACGCACAAGCCGCTCGACGTGCAAGTGTTGCAGACTGAATGGGAAGCAATTAAAAATCCAGACTAAAATTACGCGCTCAAACTTTAATGCAGAACTCACGAGGGATATAAGTTCGTAAAATATTCATTTACAACCACAAGGACATTCAAAAACTCCCATTTCAATCACGCACAGTGTAATTCTCATTGCCTTATTTATATTTCTTATTGCAAAAATAAAGCTCTCTCTCATTAAGTCCAGTCCCAGATTCCAGAGGCAGTGCTGTGGTAAAGCTGCTGGTAAACTTTGCTATGGGAAATTAGTCTTTGATTTTCCTCAGTATGCCTGCAGCATTTCCATACAATTTTTGCATTACATAACTTCCCTGTTGTAATTATAAAAAGGAAATCCAATGCTTTGCTGCACTGATGCATTAGTAATGGTACTGAAACACTAAGTAGCTTGAATGTAATGTAACAGGATTAAATGTTGTACTGAGCAGCAGTAATAAAGTAATCACACTCAGCAGTGAGAATGTTTGAAATTATGTTCAAGACATGAGTGGCTGTAAAAAGTTATGACCCAGAGGATGGAGCAGCCTGCAATAAAGTGGGACTTGTTAGTGCTCAGCCAAAAACTGTTTTTAAAACAGTTCAGCCAGTCTGAGAATTTAACAAAATCTTTGGAACTGAAGCAGGAAAAAAAACCAAACTTTATACTGCAGTAAAACAGAAAGGAACCGTTTATGCTGTCTACATTTCATGATAAGACTTTTTTTTCTTTCATGGGCATGTTCAGTTAATTACATCTCCAAGAAATCTTGTACAATCTCTATTAAACAGCATCAGGAAATGACTTACTTTGATTTGCTCTAAGATGTACTTAATGTAAATTAATTTCTCCATCTCCAGTTTGACTCTTTATATTGCAGGTTTGCAACCGAATGTGCTGCACTGTTAATTAAAATCAGGTGGCAACAGGGTAAAGTCAATTACCTTTGGAATCCCAAATGAAAATCTGCAGTGTTGCTTTATGTGACCAGCAGAGCACAAGTCACTGAAAGAAAAGGGCCTGTTCTACAAAAAGAGAGAGAAAAGTATTGAAATATCCTTGCATGAGATATCATTGCATTGCTTTCTGCCAAATTGCTGTTTTGTGCTTTCAGTCTTGCTATGATTTCTTTACATTCGTGTGAACAACTTGAGCATTCCCCAAAGAAAGAGGTTTCTCTGTGAGGACTGAGATACAGCAGAGGAAATAAGTATTGGGCCTGGTGTTCACTCACAAAAAATGTGCAGTCTATATTTTTAATATTAGCTTTATTTTAATAGTTAAAGACAGATTGTATACAAAATCAAGTCAAAACATGTAATAGTTACAAATTAATATGCCTTTTAGTGTGGAAAATGAAAATCTGATGCCCTTGGAAGACGTGATTTATTACTTAGTGGAGTAACCATTGTTGGCAGACAGCTATTAGACATTTCTTGTAGTTGGTCTCCTGGTTTGTGTATCTGTCAGCAGAGAGTATCTGAGCTGTCACTTGGATTAACCCTCTGAGGTCTAGGTTATCATCAGTGATAACTAATTCTAAACCCCGGCAATTTGAATATGAAATTTCTGTTTTTATTAAGTTTGTTCTCCTAAGTGTTGCAATCAGTGAACAAAGAAAATCAGTGGCGCATTTTCTTCTACGTTCTCTCCACCCCCAAAAGTCCATTTTGCCTTTCTCCAAAATATACTGTAGGTTTTATGGTTAGCAGCTGTGGTGGCTTAGTCCTCAGTGGGTTAAGGTCCAGAGACTGGTTAAGAAATTCCATGCCTTTAATGTTCTTCAGATGCTTTGAGGTCAAGGAGCTCTTCACTGTTCTTATGATCATGAGATGAGATCATGTGTGGGGCCCCAAACAGAGTGACTGACAGTATTTTTTTTCTTTTCTTCTTTAGTTGTGAATACTTGCATCAGCAGGTGCTAATGTCTCAAGAAACTGCTTGCAGCCCTGCAAAGGTCAGCGATCTTGTCCCTGTCATCCTTAGGGATGGATCTCTTTGTTCTTTCACATGGCCGTGAGGTTTAAGATGTAGACAACTTAGGGACACATCTATTTTATTCAACAGTGGGTGTTTAACTGTGAATGCTGGTTTGGTAACAATTCTAAAGTTGTTGCCAACAAAACTTCTGTTGGACAGCACACTTACTGTAATCGAAAATCTTGCTGATCTGTGAGGGACCGAATATTTTTACAGAATGCTACATACCATCAAAATTATAGACTGTTCATTTCTGTATAAGTGGTTAAAATGACAAATAGCAGTTAATAGCTACTTTTCCCACTGTATATCAAAACCAGCAGGGTTAGATTTCCTACCTGGGTGAAACTACAGCTGCATGGGAGTGGTGCCTCAAAAAGCCTGGAACACTGTAATAGTGGTGCTTTCAAACCATACTTTGGCACAGACAGTGGTGCCTTAATGCTAATATGTTGATACAAGTTTAAACCTTGTTTTTTTTGCAATGAAGTCAAGTTTGTTTCCAAAAAAAGTTGGGACACCAAGTAAAATGCAAATAAAATTACACTTAAACCTTATATTTAAATGATATGTTATACAGAGCAAAGACATTTGATGCAACACGTTTCCAAAAACCTGGTCTAGGGGCACGATTCTCAGCTGTGTTGCATCACCTTTTCTTTTAACAACACTCTTAAACTGTTTGTGAACAGAGGAAATCAATTGCTGTACTTTTAAAAGCCAAGCTATTGTAGGTTGATTTAGGATTTTAGTGGCTCAACAGTTACATTTATTATATTTTTGTTCCAAAATGAGTCAAATGTTTCCAGTAGCAACCAGAGCCACTGTTCTGGTTTTATTTCAGTGTTGCATGAGAGCACAAAGAGCTACGATTCAATATTAGTTTTAAGCCACATCCACTATGTTTCTTTGGATCCTCAGAATCTTTTAAATAATGTTATGTTCTGTACGATGAAATCCACAAATTTTTTGCAATCTTACACTGAGAAACATTTTTCTTAAGATATTAGACCATGCAGTCTTTTCTCAGTCTTTTGCTGCTGTCCTATAATTTATTAAATGCCTTCACCTTTAAAAAGTCTTATAGTTAAAAAAACAAAAAAACAAGTCAAACTCCTCAGTTTCAGTTTAATATGTTTCAGAACATTGCATTCTGTTTCATTTACATTTTCCACAGGCTCCTATCTTTTTTGGAAATGAGGTTTGACTATTTCTCCTGAGGACACAAATGTGTATCAAAGTTGAAGGCAATCCATCAAATAGTTGAGACATTTCAATGAAAACCATCTTGTAACCATAAAGTAGCCAATGAATAATATGTCACTTGGTCATTTTGTGTGTGGTACTCAATGCATGTTTTGCATGCATTTTAGTTGTGATAAATAGCATCCTAGTGCTGTCCTTCACTTTACTTGCTAACCATCTCTTGTGTTATGTAACACCATAAAATTGCATGCAAAAAACTTAAAAATATATAGAGGACACACCAAACTTTCCAGAAGTAACATGCTATCTATATTCAATTCTATCATTTGGAGTAAATAAAACTTAGTAAAAAGAAAAATAGTTCATTTAAACACTATATTTCAGTCTGGATTAGAGTGGTAGACTAACCAGAAAAAAAAAAAAAAAAAAAAGGAGGGCCAACATTCTCCAGGCCATGGTGAGCAGCAAAAATGAAATAAAAAGGGTTCTGACAGTAGATCTGCTGAAAATCTGCATTACATTATGTGCCATTTTGAAGCTGGCAGCCTTTTCAAAATTGTAAAACATCTGAAATTCCTCAATTCTAAAGCCACAAAAACGTAATGGTTGTGTGCAGAATTCTGACACATGACCAAGAGCGAAAGCCACCCGGTGTTCACAGCTTCATCCACTTGTTGCTTCAAACCACATTAGCAGCCTTCCCCCAGCAACTCAGCCTGTGTTTACCATCAAGAGGATGATGTATGAAACCGAAACAACTTCTCAACAGCCAATCAATCAGCTCCAAACTAATGTCGGCCACTTTTGGCCAAAGCCCCATTGGCCGATGACGGATGCTGTGTGGTTGTACCGAAGCGGCCAAGAACACAATCACTGCCGCGCTGTGGCTGTGTTACAGAGCGAGCGTACAAACCTCATGTCTCCGATGCTGACAAATGGACAGCAGACGGCTGTGATGAATGCTCCTGAGGGGTGGCTCTGTTTAAATACACATTCCTGAAAAGTTAGGAATTAACTGACTGACAGCACAAACCTGTCTAAACAAATGGAGCCATCCGCTCACTTCTGCCTCATCATTTCACTGCCAGTGGAAGGCTAGCAGCCAACCTGATGAACTGAAAATGCTTTTGCCTAATTAAAATCACAGAGTAATCAATACTTGCCACAATCTTTCAATACTATACACAGATGCATTATTTTTACCCCAACTCTAGCTCTGTAATCCTGGTGGAAATAATAAAAAAAAACAGTTACTGAATGATTATATAGATTAAAATATAATTGCTATTGTGAAAGAGGCTTTCCCAGTTTACCCTGCAGATTTTGAGTTTGATGCTTCTTTCTTTTTGCATGTGCATTCCTTTAAAACAGTGTCCATGGACAAGAAAAATTGATAGGAAATCAAAAAAGGAGAAGCTGAAACTTAAGAATCAGAGGAATGTTGGTATGAAAAGCCACCAAAAATGTTGCACAAATTGAAATACATTTTTATTTTCTTTCTTCAATTTAATTTCAGAAGCAGAAACCAAAGCAAAGTCTGTCCAAAGCCTTTATTAAAACAAACTGGGTTTTTTCTTGAGTGCTTTGGCTGTACGGCTTTTTAAAATGGACATATTTGCAGAACTAAAGCATTAAATCCCTGGTAACACCATTGGGCATGAGAGGCATCATGCACGCTACATGGAAATCTGGTGTGTTTCTGATGAAATTTTGCTGAAAGGAAATAGTTCAATGTGTTCTATGAAAAGGCTTAAAAGGCTGAAATAACATCCAAGCAGACACAGTTGAAACAGTGAGGTGGAGATCCCAGCCAAAAATGATCACATACACCATGATTGTGAAGAAACGTATAGTACAGGCCTATTATGGTCCTTCCTTTGCCCTTTCCATGTCAGCGATATAACCCCTGGTGCATTAATGGTTAGAGTGTTGGCTGGTTCAGCCCAGGAGAGGTGTGAGATCATGTGTTACTTCTACTCTCACTTTAACCCTTTGAGTTTAGGATCACTGTCCTTTAAAACGATCACATGGTCTTATGAGTTCAGAAGTGTGTGCCTGTTTATACCTTCTGCCACATTATTTTGCTGCTCAGAAACATAATCAGCATTGCATTTAACTGGTTTCAGCCAAGTATATACTGCACTGGCTCTCAACACAGGAGAAAGTCATGAAACTGGCTCTGTCTCAACCCCATCCAACATCCAAATATGGGTTAGGGGCATCATAACTGTTTAATGAACTGTCGTGAGATTATGTTGGATGTCTGGGTATATCTTATGAATATAATGAGCAAAACATAAAATTGGCTCTTCTGTTGTGATCATGTAGGACATGTCAATTATATAGACACATGTAATCATTGTCAACTTTTTCAATTACTCATTTCCAGGGGAAAGATCCTCAATGGAGTTCTGGGATTTTTGATTAATAAATTAATAAATCTGATTGTCAGTTTCTTCATAATAAAGCTAAGCAAGTATACTTTCATAGTACTGGAGGCTCAAAATCACAGTGAACACCCTTTCCCCCCTCCTTTTCATTCCTGTCATGCCTTCATGCGTGCATATGTCGATAATGTTGTGATCGCAATATTCAGACTACCTTCCGCATCTAACTTGCACTACTGAAGTAGAGCAAGAGTGAACTGTGTTGCCTGAGGTGGTTTTCAACATGCAGTTATATCATCTGTCTTGCTAGGTTCCGATACAGAATCTGCATTTTGCAGTTGGCAAATATGTGAAAAGTGCACTAATATCAATGAGTGTCAGCTTCATTTTCATGGAGAGAGATAGCAGAAGATGAAAAACTCTGCTTAGGAAATGAATTTGAAAAACTGGAATTGTTAAGCTTGCACAATGCCATTCATTTTAGAGCTCCAGGTAGGCTAAATTATGTATTGTAGATGTTTTCTAGTTAATTCATATTGTGAATTTAATATTAGTTGATTTTTGTGTTATTCAAAAGCTGTGCATGAATACCCACAGGGCAGTTTAAAGAAGAGCAGGCTCCCTGTTGTGTTAAAGTTTACTGTAATGAACTGACTTGGTATCCATCCTGTCCTCACCGTTAGGTTAGGTCAAGTGTGGCAGTGATCTGTTTGATTTTGTTGATGCTCTTTAGCTTCACTTGTCACAAAGAATAAATCTCAGAGCAGCAGAGGTCAGCTGATTGTGCAGGCTTGGGCCACAAAGAAAGCAGGTTAGTCACTTGCCCCCTGCTACATTGAATCTAAGGGTTTCCCCACCTGCTAAATCCCACTTTAACTCCCACTCATTCCTTGTGTGGTGGTGCGACTGAACCAAGCTCACTTATATTAAAAGTGCCTGAAATGAAATCCAGAGGCTCTGCAGTGGAGTTGGTTCATTTCCTTCAATTTGCAATTTGTGAATTTTTTAGGGATTTCCCAAGTGTTGAGATGCTTTTGTTAGTTTTGTTCTGATAAAATTATGTTACTACAAAAAAGAAGAACCCCCCCCCAACAAAACAAAAACAAAAAGCCCACATAAAAAAACCAGGCAACATTTAAGAAGGATACTGTGAAGACAGCCAAGTATCTGTTTTGAAAGATGTTCAAACAATGGTCACTGAACATCAGCATGATTGCTGGAATGTAACTTGCACTGTAGCAAAATAACTATGTGATTACTTAAACCAAGCATGCTCTGTTTTGTTCACTGTCCACAATCTCATGCAGAAAACTTTGTCCCTAATTGCTTCTAAGTTTATGCATCGAACGTCAACATCCGTAAAATGTGTCCCAACATACCCATCTGTAGAGAAAATCGAATAAAAAAAACCCCAAACAGTTACAGCCAATTTCAGTCTTCCAGAACAAATTCTGTCAATGCATATAACCAAAGCCATCTGTCAGTGTTACTTTAAATTCCTAGTCCCCAGCGCAGCAGAACAGCTGAAAACCAAAAGTTTTTTGCTTCATAATGCACCATGACCTGTTTTGATTAGAGGTATCTGTTTCCTTGTAGACCCCAGTATTCTTTCTTTGAGGTAAATTTTGACATTGCAAAATCATGCATAGTACTTCTCACAAAATAAGACGAATTTCACCCTAGAAAGAGGTCGAGGATAGTGTAGCAAAATGATTAATCTGGCACTGACAAAGAGCAAGGCCAGAGATCTGGGATTCACACTCAGCCTCCCAGCAGGTGGTGAATGATATGAGTGTGTGCCTCAATTTTTTCCACTCTTATTTGGCTGACACATGACAGCAAGCATTGGGATACTGGAAATAAGTAATTACTTTTCCAGCTTTCCCCTCCTGCTCAGTCTCCCTGTAAAGAGCCTATGTGAGGTCTTACATAAATATAGCTCGGACCCATCATCCTGACGGAGAGGGACTGCATCAGGATTCAGTTATGCCAGGTGTGACTCATCAGCCTTCACAGCACTCAAGCGTGAAATGTCAACAGAGCCAGATTCCACAACCATGCCTCTGTTTCCAACATCGGGCTGATGAGCACGTCTGTAGCGGTGAATGAGTTTTTCAGCCTTTTTCTTATCAGCATACCCTCTGTGTACAGTAAATTCTGTCTGCTGCTAAAATGAGGAGAAGCAGAAGCCAAGCAGGTCTTCCAGTGGCATCATCTTCACCTTTCATCATCGTTTTTTAACCCTCAGGTGACAGATGTAGCTACATGAGCAATTAAAATTACCGAGTGGGATTGTTTATGACCTTTATTGTCCGATTCCAGCTCATATGTGTCAGCTGAGCTGTTTTCATCATCACTTTGGACATTAAGTATCGGCCTCAAGGCTTTTGCAGCAGTAAATTTGGTACTACAGGTCTGATATTAATGGTCCACTCCAAAGTATTACAGTGTAGTGCTGGTAAGTGGAAACTTATAGTAAAATCAAAACCTATTTCACACAACTTCATCCTTATGACATCAATGGGCCCATTCCTGTTAAAAAACAAACAGCTTGCACAAACTAGACTTCATGAACATTTCTAAAACCCTCTGCAAATCAGTAACTTTATTTAAAACTATTATGTCAAGTAAAAGTTTGAACACATGTTTTATCCCCTCCTTAACTCCTTTTTGGTGCCATGTGAAACCTTTAAATGGTGTCCAGGTCTCCTGTAGACTCTCTTGGCTCAAACACCTTGAGAAGGAATCACAAAAGCAAGAAGCTGTGCCACTCGTTAACCTGAGCACAAGCCTTTCAGAAAATGACGTCAGAGGCTACACAATTAAGGTTTTTATTTTTTATTGCTATAGCCAAACCTGCCAAACTAAATCTATGCTTCTTTTCCAGGTCAAGCCTCAGTTAGGCGGCTGAAAAAAAAATCAATCAGTAAAATACTTTGTGTGTGTTGTGTGTGTGTGTGGGGTCTTTCTACAATAATGAAAAGGGCTCGTCATCATTATACCCCAGAGTTTTGTCCTTGCACTGGCATTGCATTTTTATGCTATTGTTAAATTTGCTCCACTTCACAATCCTGTTTTTTTCCTACACAAAGTGAATACAGTATATGCTAATAACATAACAAGAGGTGCAACATGGACATCATCTTGTTTGTAAAAGCCTCCACTGTCAGGAAAGGCATTAGGACAGGCTTGCTCAGGACTGCTTTAAAGCAATGCAATGCTTGGAAAACTGATCTGACTCTAAATTGCTTTTTGAAATTATGTAGTAAAAAAACAACAACAAAAAAAGGAGTGATCTTAAACAGAAGTGATAGAAAAGAATTATTTTAGAGCATTTTGAAATAAGGCAGTCAATGCAACTGTGATTTGCACTCTTGCTCTCTCTTGCTCTTTTAGGTGAGGGCAAGTGGCTTATTCAGCAGCATGCTGTATCACTTCTTCAAGAACTAACACTTTCTGCTACGCACAATAACAGCACACTCCCAGCACTCTGCCAGCACCTCCTAACACATTTAGAGCTCTGTTAAAAAAAAAAAAAAAAAACTAGAACACTATAACACATTTCAGCACCAGGCAAAAGGACAGCTCCCGGTACTGATCCAGACACCATCAAAAGCCTCAATGTGCTGAAATAGATTTCAGCACCACTTAATGGACAGCTCTGACAGCAAATTTCACAGCCACATCCAGGACCCCTTTCACGAGGAAGTGGGAACCTAGAGTGAAAAATACCAGCACAAAAGCTTTCTCCAAAGCTTTTTTCTTTTTGCAAAGAAGTGAGAGCCTTGAGGAAATGATCTTGAACAAGCATTAAATGTCATCAGTGTCCTAGCCTTATTATAAATTGATTTTACTGGAAACGATTCTGGACAGTTTCTTTAAAATTACACCTCATTATTTGCAATTGCAGCACTGAGCTGTTTTGTGGACTACTGGCTGACAGTTTTCAAAAATGAAGAAGCGAGTAAAAAAAAAAATTTTTTAAAAGTTTTTGTAAAAGGGTAAAGGTTTTGAAGTAGGGATACTTTCAAAAGTACTGTCACCGCTATTTATCAATTATCAAGTAACTTAAAACAGAAAAACATACATCTAATTAATATTTGGTGTGCCTTTAACACTAGAACTCACAGAATTTTAGAACTACTAGAACTCCCATAGGTGGTCATTTTGACCACCATACATTATTTGCTTAAATTTATAATAAATCAACATAATATATATACATATATATATATATATGTATATTATACGTATATATATGTATATACGTATATATACGTATATATATATATATATATATATATATATATATATATATATATATATATACACGTATATTATACGTATATATATATATATATATATATAATATACGTATATATATACACGTATATTATACGTATATATATATATATATATATATATATATATATATATATATATATATATATATATATATATGTATATATATATATATATATATATGTATATATATATATATATATATATATATATATATATATATTATATATATATATATATATATATATATATATATATATATATATATATATATATATATATATATATATATATATTATATATATATATTATATATATATATTTATATATATATATATATATATATATATATATATATATATAAAAATATGAGTCGTAATCAATAAAAGCATCAAAGAATACATTGATCTGTAATGTTACCAATCAACTAAAGATGCTTGTGGCAAGGAACAATAGTAGTGGGAACATATGTCTCTGTAGATTCTCAGTCATCCGGGTCATGGTTTTCTCAACAGCTCAAAAAAAGGTGAGTGGACTTCTTTAAATTTTGTTGAAGTTAGTTCCCCTCTTATCCAACAAGCTTCTTCAGGCAGAGGATCCCAGGTATTTAAGCCTTAGTGGGAGTTGTCCCCTTTGGAGGTGGTCATTGACCCATTATTATTTATGTGCTGCTGCACACAAGCTAAGGTGGAAAAAAGGTGTGGGTCAGTGTCTTCAGGTAGACCCACTGTGCGCCCTCCCCCAAAAAAAATCATGTGACCTATTTCTGTGTGTGGGAGTAACCTGGGGATCTCTAGACTGCAATGTAGGTAGCTGACAACTGTTGTTGTAAGCCACAATCTCTGTTCAGTGATTGTCATTCACAGTGGACACTGATGGCTTCTTTTACTCCTCTTTCAAATTGTCCCGCCTTCCTGGTCCAAAATGTCAACACTGGCATCCTTGAAGTGTGTCCTTCATCGTTTAGATGCAGGAGAACAGCTAATTTTTGCCTTTCTGAGGTGACTCTCGTCTATGTTATGCTATTCCTTTGTGGAGTGGCTGTTTAGTTTCTCCAATGTAGAGGTCCAAGCACTCTTTGCTGCACTGCACAGCATACATTAGGATGGAGTTGTGTTTGGGAGATTTGTCCTTGGGACCAGTTTTTGTCTCAGAGTGTGGCTGGGAATTCATACTTGGAGAAAATTCTCCTGAATTTATCTGACAAACCTGCTATGTGAGACACAGTGTTAGTTGGTGTCTGACCTTCTTTCCTGCGCATTTTCACTGATATGATGAAGGACAAGTTGGGATAACCACATGTATTTTGAGGATACCACTGTTCATATTTTGGACCGAGAACAAAGATGGTTTGAAAGAAGAATGAAAGAGGCCATCTATGTCCACTGTGAACAATCATCATTGAACAGAGATGGTGGCTTATGACACCAGCTGTTAGCTTCCTACAATACAGTCTAGACATCCTTTCCAGGTGCCTCAAACTCCACTCACACCTTACTTCACGTGACCTCAATACTGTAGGTCACCTGAAGTGACCTGCAGGTCTCACAGGTCTCACAGTGGTTTCACAGGAAACCCCTTCTGGTAATGGCCCACAAAGCTCCAGAGACTGCTATGACCTGGATGACTGAGAACCTACACAGACAATGGGTCAAAGGGCACCTCCAAAGAGGGCAACCACCACTAGGATTTAAATAAAAGTCCAGTCACCTTTTATCAAGTTTTTGAGAACACCAGGAGTGATACTCTGCCCATCAACAGCAAGTGGTAGCTATCAGATTTCACCAAATCACACTGTATATGTATATGGTCAATATGATGGCTATGACTATGGCCATAACCATCTTTAGTTGACTAGTAACTTTACAGATCCATGTATTCTTTAATCTATTATTGATTACAAATTATATTAATACATATCATATTTATTCATTATAAATTTATGTAAATAATGTATTGTGGTCAAAATGACCACCTATGGGAGTTCTAGGTAGAAACACTCATAGCTCTCTTGTGTCATGTAATTTAAAAAAAATTACAATGTATGAATACAGTATATACATAATTAGGAAAAGTCAGGGTCCTACAGTTACATAAGGTTTATAGAAACCAAGATATTACACTGCAAATTTTAAAAAGGATTGGGAGTTGGGAGTTCTAGTGTTAAAAGAGTATCAGCTCTCACCGGTATGCACACAGTTCCTTAAAATTGTTTTAAGCAACACAATCTGATTTTGATTTAGCATGCCTGAAAGTAAAATTGTGACATTTTGAGATTTAATGAATAAGCCAATGCCAACTTGTGCAGACAACCATTTTTTTAATCTCTCAATCTTTAACGTTTGCTAGCAAAAACTGTGCCACACTTTTTAACCAGGGTATGTCCTTCAACAAATACCTGTGTAATAATGCTAAAATAAAAAAAATCCTGCCCCACAATGATGCTGAAAAAGTGGTACACACATTTGTTATGTCAAGGCTAGACTATTTTAATTCCTTATGAGCAGAATGCTCTAAAAGCTACCTGAAAATTCATCAATTGATCTGGAACACTACAGCAAGAGTACTACCGGGCAACGGCACGAAAGACCATATTTATTCCATATTAGCTTCTCTTCACTGGCTACCTGTTGAATCCAGAACTGAATTTAAAATCTCTCTCATCACATACAATGTCTTGCCTTTGCTCTCAGACTGCAGGCTTACTTGTGGTTCCTAGTTTCCAACAGTAGAATGGGAAGCAGAGCCTTCAGCCATCAGGCCCCTCTCCTGTGAAACCAGTTCCCAGTTTGGGTTCAGGAGACAGACACACTCTTCTTTTAAGGCTTAAAACTTTTCTTTTTTGATGAATCTTATAGTTACTGCTGGATCAAATGACCCTGAACCATCTTTTAGTTATGCAGCAATAGGCTTAGGTTGCTAGGGGCTTCCCATGATGCAGTGAGTGTTTCTTCTTCACTCATTCAATTTTGTGTTTTTCTTTTCTTCTATAATTTGTGTTTTACATCCATGTCTTTCTGGACTCTCCTTCCTTTTCTCTTTCCCATCACCCTCTAACAGGCCACGGCAGATGGCTGTCACTCCCTGAGCCTGGTTCTGCTGGACGTCTCTTCTGGTTAAAAGGGAGTTCTTCCTCCCCACTGTCCAAGTACCAAGCACTAAGCACGTCTGATTATTGCAGATTGTTGGAAGATTGGAGAGTCTTTGCCTCATCAATATAAAATTGCCTTGAGGTGACTGTTGTGAGTTAAATAAAATTTAATGGAAAAACATAAGCTCTTCCTCCTACTACCACTTCTATTATCACTTCTACTTTCAGAGATATCCATTTTTGCTTTGTACCAAAATAGTTCTCATACTGAGCATTAAGTAATTAGAACAGCATTGTTGGTGTGAATCACAGTTTGAAGAAATGAAGAGAAACTTCACTTGTTGCAGAATAAAGAAAAAAATGGCACAAACAAAAAATGAAAAAAAATGCCCATGAAAAAAAAAAAAAAAACAGTTAAAGAACTGAATTAAACAGCAGGAACACAGATTACTGACTGAAAAGGTGAAGCCGAAGCTTTAGCGTATTGCACCTACTCTTTTTACGCAGGCAACATTCTAAATTGCAACTCTTTCAAAACAAAATTTCAACAAAACAATGAAAATAATATACTAAGAATAAATAATAAACAAATAAATGTACTATTTAGAAAACACACACATTATGTTTCATTTGAAGTGATTTAGATGTTTGAAATTTTCTGCATAGCCAGTACTAGACTACGTTTAAAGTAAATGATCAAGTATTCAGTACAGTTTAATTAAACTTAATTATAACAGTACAAGAGACTGAATGATTTACTGGTGGGCTGGTATTAGCTATTCACCATACTGGTATCATTTATGAAAGCAGACACAGGACAAACACCTTTCAGCCACGTTATGAGTGTTGATGTTGCAAAGTTGTCCACTGTGTGTGTGTTGTCCACACACACACCCACACACACACAAACCAATCAGCTGATCTGAGCAGAATCAGAATATATATATATATATATATATATATATATATATATATATATAGTAACTGGTTTCTAACTTATACTACCAAAACAAAATTCAATTCATATTCTTCTTCAGTCATTTTCTGCACTCTTTTTTAAAACAAGGCTCACAAATCGAAATTTACAACTGTACAACTTTCAAGATTTTTGAGTAGGAACACTGTTTAAAGCATCATGTTGAACTTTTTCAAGGTCTTCTGTGAATTTAGGCTGTCTCGTTATCTTCTGTCTCTCCATTTAATTTCACACTGATTAAATGACTTATAACTTGTCTGTATGTGTGGGTTTGTTGTCATCCTCCAGAAATATTTGATTGTATTTAGTGAAATGTAAACAAGCATAAATTAGTGATATCCAAGCCTTGATAATCCACATGAGTGCATCAGTTTTTCCTTCAGTACAGGAACAGAATAGACACACGTTTACTTGGAAACTTATACTGTTTTTATATGGGCAGGCTTTCATATGAAGTGTGTGGAGGGCAGCAGAGAAATGGCAGTAATGACCTCAGTACACCATGCAATTTTCTACAGATGGAACATGTTGTTCCCAATGATAAAGTAACTGAAGAAGAAGAAGAAAGCAAAAGCTAGAGACATAAAAAAAAGGATATGACTCACTTAAAAGACAATGTTATTGACTCATATATTAGTTGTAGGATAATTACACTGCCTTTTAATTCATCTGTGCTACAAAGAAACAAAAAACCCCACATTATTACTGCTAAAGATGAATCTCTGAATCTGCTTTTTCTCTAATTGAAATAATATTTCTGAGAATGTTGTGAATAATTACACCCTCAATCACACTAAAAAACAACCTCAAGCACACTCGGCTGTGATATTCATCGTGAAGCAAAACATATGAATCCGGAATTTTAAAAAAAAAAATCACAAGAAGAATTTAAACCGGTTTCTTCTGCAGCATTTTTTTTCTTCAAATTTTTCGGTTACAACTCTTTTCCGTTTTGACTAATGGAAACTAGAGCTACTTGGATAATAATAATTCCAATGACCAAAAGAAATACAACACCTTTTTGTTTTAACTAATCATAAACGCAGACAAATGTGCTCAAAACTGCTTCAGTTTGAGGATCTCAAGCCATAAAGAACTGGGAAGAACTGGATAAAGTGACACATTTTCCTTATACAACCATACGGGAAAAAAAATGCAGAACCTACCACTTAATTCTATGCAACTTTTCAACTGCTATGTCAGTGTGCTCCATTAAAGCTTATTCAATAAACAGTAAGCCACCAAACTGTGTGCTTCAGCAATTTCTGCCTAAATGAGAAATGGGGCTCCAAAATAGTGTAAACAATGCTTTTGTTCCACAGGGGTATTGCAATACTGTAATGCTTTCCCAAAATATTTCAAGACTTTATGAAAAAAGCAACCCATGTTAAAATTCAATGATAAAGAACAGGTTATTTAGATACATAAATTAATATATAGGTACATAAATTAATGCATAAAAAAGGGGAAGCAAAAGCAAAAAAACAACAACAAAAAAACACAAAAAAGCAAAACAAACAAACAAACAAACAAACAACGCCCCCTTACAAACACAAAAACAACAAGAAAAAAACCCCCTTCTTTTTATTGAGAAGTTATTCGTAACTGTAGTGGTTGAGCCGGAACTGCTGCCTGTGTTGCTCTCTCAGTCTCTAGACCATGATAAATCACAAGTCGTGAGAACATTTGTCACACTGGGCCACATGTCCTTTCATCACACCAGGTCTCTCTCTTTTTCTCCCTCACTCGCCCCTCATTCCTTCAACCTCCATGCTCGTTTCATTCCTCACAGAAAAGCTTTGTTGTGAATTTGTCACTGCCCGTGCCTCTGTGCTCTGTTAGCCATGCCCTTGGGTTTCTAATAGGGCCAGCAGTGCATGGTGGCACTGAGATGGAAGTGGAGCTTGGTGGGGTGCTCTCTAACCCAGCAAGGAGAAGAATAGATGGTTACACAAAAAGGTTTTTTTGACAGGTAGGACACAGGGGAAATTTGAATACAGAGAGTTTATGAACATACGCCACACTGAAGAGGTGTTTGACATACGTATAGTGTGCACCAGTGCTGTAAAGAGACAAATAAAATGTGAACAACAATAGATGTCGAAGACCGGGGCAGGTGTTGGCAATCATATTCTACTTGACAAATCCCTCCGAGCAGTAACAAAAGCCAATCTCACCATGATATGCTTTGTGTTTTGTTACCCCCCCCCAAAAAAAGCAGCAGAGCAAGAAAGAAAGAAAGACAGAAAGAAAGAAAGAAAGAAAGAAAAGACAGAAAGAAAGAAAGAAAGAAAGATAAAAGACAGAAAGAAAGAAAGACAAAGAAAGACAGAAAGAAAGAAAGACAGAAAGATAAAAGACAGAAAGACAGAAAGAAAGAAAATAGAAAGACAGAAAGAAAGAAAGAAAGAAAGACAGAAAGAAAGACAGAAAGAAAAGACAGAAAGACAGAAAGAAAGACAGAAAGACAGAAAGAAAGAAAGAAAGAAAGACAGAAAGACAGAAAGAAAGAAAGTAAAAGACAGAAAGAAAGAAAGAAAGACAGAAAGACAAAGAAAGACAGAAAGAAAGAAAGAAAGACAGAAAGACAAAGAAAGACAGAAAGAAAGAAAGACAGAAAGACAGAAAGAAAGAAAGACAGAAAGACAGAAAGAAAGACAGAAAGACAGAAAGAAAGACAGAAAGAAAGACAGCAAAGAGAGACAGAAAGACAGACAGAAAGAAAGACAGAAAGACAGAAAGAAAGAAAGAAAGACAGAAAGAAAGAAAGACAGAAAGAAAGACAGAAAGAAAGACAGAAAGAAAGAAAGAAAGAAAGAAAGACAGAAAGAAAGACAGAAAGACAGAAAGAAAGACAGAAAGACAGAAAGAAAGAAAGACAGAAAGACAGCAAAGAGAGACAGAAAGACAGAAAGAAAGACAGAAAGACAGTAAAAGAGAGACAGAAAGACAGCAAAGAGAGACAGAAAAGACAGTCAAAGAGAGACAGAAAGACAGAAAGAAAGACAGAAAGAAAGAAAGACAGACAGAAACAAAGACAGAAAGACAGAAAGAAAGACAGAAAGAAAGAAAGACAGAAAGACAAAAATGAAAGAGACAGAAAGACAGAAAGAAAGAAAGAAAGAAAGAACAAGAGAAAGACAGAAAGAAAGAAAGAAAGAAAGACAGAAAGAAAGAAAGAAAGACAGAAAGGAAAGAAAGAAAAAGAAAGAAAGACAGAAAGAAAAAGAAAAAGAAAGAAAGAAAGAGAAAGAGAAAGAGAAAGAAAGAAAGAAAGAAGAAAGAAAGAAAAAGAAAAGAAAAAGAAAGAAAGACAGAAAGAAAAAAGAAAGAAAGAAAGAAAGAAAGAAAGAAAGAAAGAAAGAAAGAAAAAGAAAGAAAGACAGAAAGAAAAAGAAAGACAGAAAAAAAGAAAGAAAGAAAGAAAGTAGAGTGAACAAAACACATTTCTGTCCTACATCCCAGAAGCAAGAGTCAAAACAGATCTATAGCCCGTAAATTTAAAAGTTAACCATTCTGCCTGAAGTTTTGAAGATGGGACAAAATCAGCGTAGATCACAAGCTGATTTAAGATGTAATTATAGAAGTAAAGGTAGTCCAGATAAGCTGCTTATACCCACAGAGTATTCTTTTGTGTGAGGGTGAGCGGAGGATGATTTGCAGTATTAAAGGTGAGATTGCTAGCAGGGGGATACTTCCTCGAAGCAGGCAATAAAATAACTCATTAAAACTTCTCGTCTCCTAAGACAGAAGATAAGCAACTGGGTGAGGAGGGTGGGTTCTGACAAGACAAACCAAATAACCTAGACAGCGGAGATTCGTTATCAAAAATCACCCCTTTTATCAAGCTTTTCTGATTCAATGCCAAATCCCCCTGCATATCAGTAATGACGGGATTTTAATAACAAGGATTTTGCCTGAATGGAGTTGATTATAAAATACAGAGTTTTTATGTGCAGGCATATAAAAATGACTTTTACCAAGAGGGCACTCCGTGCTGTCGATGTTGACCCTGAACAGAATACCAGTGAAGACCAATGCACAGAGACTGCACACAGAATTAGCGGACACCAATTTCAGGCTTGATGTAAGTGGAGGAAAAAAAAAGGGTCTTTTCTAGCCTTCTCACCTAACAACTTACATTTTGCTTTGCAGGTCTGGAAAAGTAAGAGGAGGAGCAAGACAAATAAAAAAATAATAAAATAAACAGCTTGCTATAATTTAGTTAGGTAGTTTTGTCGCTATATATTTTAGCTAACTAGCTATTTAGTTTTTATTTAGCTAGCTACAGTAGCTGAGGAAGTCCCATCATTCAGATGGCCACCTTGCAAGGTACAATTGCACAACTGCACGTTCACAAACAGCACATAATCAGCCATGTGAGACTCACATGGCAGCAAACCAATGCATTCAGGCATGTAGACATGGTCAGGATAACCTGCTGAAGTTCATACCAAGTATTAGAATGGGGAAGAAAGGTCATTTAAATGACTTTAAATGTGGCACAGGTTGTTGGTGTCAGACGGGCTGGTCCAAGTATTTCAGAAATTGCTGATCTACTGGGAATTTCCTGTACAATCATTTCTAGGGTTTTTCAGAGAATGGTTTGAAAATGAGACAGGTGAGCACTTCTCTGGGAGGAAATATCTTGTTGATGCCAGAGCTGAGAGGAGAATGGCTAACTGCTTCAAGGGAACTGCAATTCAAATAGCCACTCATTACAACCAAGGTAAGCAGAAGCACATCGCTGAATGAAGACCACAGTGACCCTTGAAGCAGACGGGCTACTGCAGTAGAAGACCACACCAAATGCCACTCCTGTCAGCTAAGAACAGGAACCTGAGGCCACAATTCACACAGGCTCAACAAAATTATGGAATCAAAGACTGGAAAACATTGCTGGGTCTGATGAGCCTCGATTTTGGCTGCCACGTTCAGATGGTAGGATCTGAATTTGACATAAACAACATGAAGGAATGGATGCATCCTGCCTTGTGTCAAAGGTTCAGACTGGTGGTGGTAATATAACGGAGTGGGGAATATTTCTTAGCACAGTCATTTAGTACTAAATGACCATCATTTAAATGCCACAGCCTACCAGAGTATTGTTGCTTACCATGTCAATCCCTTTATGACCACAGTGTACCCATCTTCTGCCTTGCTTCCAGTAGAATAATTAATAAATAAATGGGGGTCCAACCCAGTACTACCTAATAAAATGGCCAGTGAGTATAAGTAATGGGAATAACACTGTGCACAATGTCTGACTAAATTTAGTGAGAATTTTATTCTGTCAAGTTTACAAAGGTTGTGAAAAATACAAATGCAGTGTTGTTAAAAAGCGAGGGGGACTGTGGGCTGTTCCCACTGTACCAGTCCAATGGCACCATTATAGTTTACATAAGAATAATAGTTAACCATAGGCATGCCATAAAAGCAGCCTTTTTTAGACTAAGGCCAGAAAGTTACTGCATCAAGACAAATATCTAGGTGTATATAAGATCTGGGTTTTGAACCAGTGCATCGACTTCAAAGAATGTCAAGGCCATTGAGAAACAAATGAGTAGCACAACAAAAAAAAAAGTTTGGGGGGGGGATCACTCTATCTCCAACTTTAGATGAACTAAATGGCAACTTTGGCGAAGCTCTTTCTCCCAAGTTTAACTTAATGGTTATACATTTTATGTCAGTATTTTGTGCTGTGAGTTATCACTCTCAGGCAATGATATATGTTAATGTGAAACTTAAAGTCTTCCTTTGATTTCAAGCATTTGTGTAGGAGTTATTTATTACCACAGGTTTAGCTGGTGCTATAGACTACTGGAGAAAAATCGTGTGAAATTATGTTTGCTGTAATAGTTAATTGCTGAATCACTGCCCAGTATAACCGAACACAATACCCTGCTTTGATTGCAGCAAGAGAGATCACAGGGGAGGTGCAAGGCAAAGGAGAGTGGATCTCTGTCTGCCTGGAGCTGGCGCTTTCTTTCTCTCCCTCTAGAAGTAGTTTTACTATCAAGCAACAGGCCAGCTGCTTGTTTGCCTGGGGTGGATGACTTGACCTTCCACTGTTCCCCAGCAAGGGACATGAGCTGCAGAAGGATTTCCGATTGTCCAGTGCCAGCCCTGCCTCACTAATTTACTTGAAATGGATACGTGAGCAAATGCATTCTGCGACAAATATCAGGCCCGGCAGGCAGAGCTCTGCGGAGCACAGGGCGAGCCTGTTAAGTACTGGAACAAAGTCTGAGATCAGGAGGCAGAGGAAAGAATGAAAGGCATTTAATAAGACAGGGGGAAAAAAAGAGGGAGAAAGCTCCATGTAGCCAATATACCATTATCAGACTTTATAAAGTAATAGAACATGATTTGAGTTCATGGGCAGACTTTTCAATTAGGACAAAGGCAGTTTATGGTCCCACATAAGGCCCATAAAAATACAATTGATGCAGATGAAGCAATGCTTTTGTTTTACAAACTTCCACTCAATCCACACTATAGCAGACTTTTTAGTCCTTCTGGGCCACTGTAAATTTATGAGTCAAGCATTTAAGAAGACAAAGTACTACAATCAACCCTAAGGAGAAAAATGCAACAGGTGGCAGAAAAGATATGGACACCGCAGTTGCACTCATGTGGTCGGTTTGCTAAAAGCTATTGCCATCAATGCTCTGCGAGAACAGGCTGTACTCTACGGGAAATGTTTTTCACAAGTCTTGGGTGCAAGCGCACTGGTGATGTCTGACAAGGTCTGGCACAGAATTAGAAATAATTCCAAGGGGCACTGTCATGCTGAAACCAGAGCGGCTCTTTAACTGTTTCCACAAAATTCAGAAGTATAATAATTTTGTTTTATGACTGAATCCTGTAGATTTATTTATAAATTAAATAGAAACAAAGGGCCTAAGAACTATGAAGATCACCACTTGGTAGATGTGTTTCTGTGGTGTACTTGTGAATGTAATAGCTGACAGTAGTAATACAGTAATAATACATAAAATATGCAGCAGGAGACAAACATTCTTACTTGAAATATTTCTTTGTGAATTAAAAACACAGCTCAACATTCACCTCCAGGTTTTTTAGATGTAAAGCAATATAAATAAGTAGAAAAGTAGTAGTAGCATTTTCTCAGTTGAAGATAGCCAAGTGAAAATATGGTTTTTGTTAATGTAAAAACAAACAACAAAAAAGCTGATATTCTGCCTTCAGTTGAATTAGCACCACAAAACAAGCAATTAGTTTCCAGCACTTTTTTTTTCCTAGCACTTCCTGCTGTGTGTGCCTGGGCTGTTGACAGAAAACACATTACGGGTCAAATCACAGTCTGGCAGGTCTGAGCTTCAAGGAGGAGAAAAAAAAATGGTGGCCATAAATCAGAAACTAGTAGTTGAAAATAAGATGACAACTTCAGCTGCATTATGATGGCTCTGCCTGCTGTCTGCTAAGAAGGACACTTGGAAATGCCAATGCATTGTGCGTGTCAGCAAGCAAGCTGAGCTTCTTGCAAACACATGGTCTGCTGATCAAAGTGTCAATGAGGACCAGTGAGACAGCTGCTTCCTGCTGAGCAGAAATGCAAGCTTTTGGGAGTGAAGATACTGGCATCTGGGGAGAACAGACAGGCCTTCAGATAAAGTAAATGCTTTTTATTACTAACAAAAGAACAATGGTAAGGGAGGAGATGGAAAACGGATAATGCTGTCCTTGTGTTTAATTTATTATTTGAAGTATAAAGATTTGATGCTGCTGTGCTTGTTATAGCTTTCTCTAATCATTTCAAACAATCAGTAAAATATAAAATTCAGTGAGTATATTTTTAGCATTAGCTTAAAAAAAATTCTAAATACCCAGTGTAAATTTGTCTGTTCTCCCCTTCAAGGCAATCTCTTCTTCCAAATCTGGACCATTTCCAGTTATGCAGGTGTTTTAAGATTGCTTCTTGAAAGCACAGTCCTGACCACTGTTTGTCTGTGATGCAAATGGATCCCTCCAGTATGTAAAAACAATGACATTTCAACTTGAGCTTTATTTTGGGAAAGAGGACAAAGTTGCAGAAAGTCAAATCTGGTGAGTACAGAGAATGGTGAGCAGGCGTGGCCAAAAAAAAAAAAAACTCTATAAAATACAATGAAATGAAAATGTAGATATAGGTGGTTAATGTGCTTGAAGCAGCATGCTGTTTATCAAAAAAAAAGAAGCATGTTCTGACATAAAAGATGACAAACCATTCTCCCAGAGTCTGGCTGTAAACACTTCCTTGACTGACAACAACAACTCATAACTTATGTCACTGTGAAAATGCCATCAGGCAGCTGTGATCCAGTGCTCAATAAGGGGAAAAAAAAATCCTCCTGTAACTAAAGCCAAATGTAGATTTGAGGGGAAATGCTAAGCCAGAGTTTGCAGATTGATTCAGTTACACCACAGAGACAGGAAATCCACCACCCACTTGCTCTCTCCCCTTTCCATCAAATGGATGCAAAGCTGCAGAGCTGCAGCAATAATTAGTGGCCATTGGTGCCAAAGAAAGAGTGCATAATGGCGTTGTTTGGAGGCTTTAAGCCAGTCATACATATTAGACCCTCAATTCTTAGACTGCAGCTGTGCTAGAGGATCAGAGGGGAATAGGGTCAATTGTCGTAGGGGATTTACCCTCAAATGGCAACTGATTGTTCATGTGCAGAGTTCTTAGCACAGATGTCCTTAAGCAAGCAAGTCCACCAGAAAGAAAACAAAAATTTCCCCCACATTATGCTGTATTTGAGTTTAATCAGTTTCTCTGGTTTTAAATGAAATAAAATGAAATAAATAAATAGAGCAGCTGGATAGTGTAGCGGTAACATTACCGTCATCTCGGACATGAGATGAGAATCGGGAACTGTTGGAATGCTACTACACATGTGAAAAGGGTTACATAAAGAACATGTGGGACCTATGGAGTCTTCGACACTAAACATCCAGACTGACATCAAAACAACCAGTAGCTCAGTGTTCCAGCATCCACAAGAAGCAACTGCTATCGCAACTAGAAATTGACGTACAATGCAAATGCTACTGCAATGGCCTTTCGATCGCAAATGCAGAAAGATTGCCAACACATTGCAATCAGTAAGAGTCAGTCTGCAACGATGAGCGCAACTCATCTGTGACATGCTTTTTTGAAGTAGGGGACTTCAGTTCATATTCCTATATAAAGGCAAAGTTGCGAGCCTATGTCATTTAGCAGTTAAATTGGCAACTTGACCCAATGGCAATCCCACTGCCATTTTAATTGCTATCCATCACACCAAAGTTGCTTTGAGTGGTTACACACTTGGCCCCTAACTTTGATGCAACCATTTCAAAGGCAATGAAATTGCAAGTTCATTGACAAATGGTCACAATAATTTTAGTTGTGCTGTGAACTCCAATCACCATCTTTCCTAGTGTGACTGTAGAATATGCTGATAAAATACTGAAAAGAACATAACAGAAAAGAACATCTTGTTTGCTGTGAGTCACAGCATTTACACTTTATACATGTGATAAAGCAAACAAGTCTCAAAAATTTAGTTTTGTTAGGTTTTTTTTGTCTACTTGGATTCCCCCTTCAAATAGCAGTTTTAGTGTTTTTATGACCCTATTTCTTAATTTTCCCATTTAGTAATTTTTCTAATACAGTGCTAGTCATTTGGAACAGATGGAGAAGTGGGTGGAGAAGTATACAAAATAAGAGCACAAAACATAAGATCCATGTAAAAATATTGCCAAAAAGAAATATTGAAGGAAAATATATTTTAAAAATTTTAGAATTAAAAAAGCCAATATTAGCGCTGATTGAAAAAAGCTATTTTCAGTGAAATATTTCTTGAATTCAGTCAAAACATTTGCACACATATTCCCTCCACATCCCTCAGAGTGAGCTCATTTTAGTCCAAAGCAAACCTCTCCAGAGCTTCGATTTACTCCAAACATCGAGCTGATGCTGACATTTGACAGAGATTTGATGTGGACGTGGGGACTCTGTGGTGTATTATTACAAAAACACAGCCAACTACACCAAATGCTCTGAGGTTTAAAAGCGATCGCAACACGCAGTGCTGTTTCCCACCACTCTCCTAAAACTCCTTTCATAATATTGTCCCAATCAAAGTGCCATGTTACTGTTGTAAACTAGACATTTTGAAGTGTCATTCCCTGTCCCACAATATGTTCTGCAACTTTCTACAGCTTGTCTAATTTTCATATAACAGAAGTTGGGGAACTGACAAATGTGCCATTAACATTGGAAAAAGAAAGAGGCCTTGTCATCTAAACCATTATAATATAAATATTTGATTACAACATAAAAGGTCTCTCTTGTAAGTTAGCCTGGCCATGCATACAAAGAGGGTCTTTAAGTCTTAGTGTGGCTGTACACCACAGTGGGTCAAATCATTTTAGATCAGCATAAAACCAATGTGTTCTTTGGTGTTCATTAAATATTAACAATGCTTTTGCTAAATCTTCTAATCTGCACTGATTACTGCGGTATAGATCCTTGAAATCTGTGCAAGTGCATGGCGCCTAATGAGGGCCTAACAGCAGAAATGGAAAGTATTCATCAATTTCCACATTTTGTGCTGCTCTTGCTGAGAGTGTGTGTTACAAATACACAAAGAAACGCAATACACACTGATGAGAACATCATGATCTCAGAAGTGCTCTCAGTCTAGCAAATTTGATTTTTGAAAATGATCAAAGTAGCCAGAAGAAGAATGGAAGTCATGGAAATCATTATCAGAGCATGTTCAGGAAAAAAAAAAATTAGCCCCAGAAAGGAAAACAAGCCAAAACTTCTGGGATAATTTAATCTTTGAAACAACTTGTATCTTTTTGGTGATGGTCTCTTGAAACGTACCAACATCATTGCTCAAATATGCAGAACCCAGAACTCTTAATTACCCCTTAATTGCACCCTAGTTATCAGAACAGTCACAGATTAGCTGTTAGCTACACCAGACCAAGCTGCCAGAAGTTAAAAGAAGTTAAATAAAGCAATAAATATGTCATTTAGATAACAATGTTAAACTGTGATTTTTTTTTAAATGTGTGAATTTCAGAGTTGTTTCTAATATTTCTAATCAATTGGATACAAACGGTTCAAGAGAATACTACTAACTGGCCACTTTGTTACTAGATTAACTAAACACTATCTGAATTTGTGCCTTTATATGACTTCAAATGGAAAATGTGTTGGCTTTGCTCTGATGGAAAAAGCTTAAGAAAACAAATCGCTTGAAGATTCGATGGTATGGTTGTTAGTAGTGTCGCCTGTCCTGGGTTCAAATCTGGGCCTGGTTGGGGCCTTTCTGTATGGAGTTTGCATGTTCTCCCCATGCCTGCACAGCTTCCCTCTGGGTGCTCCAGCTTCCCTCCACAGATCAAACACAGGTTAGGTTAAAAGGTGGTTCTAAATTGGTCACAGGTGTGAATGTGAGCATGAATGGTATCGTTCTCCCTGTGATAGACTGCTCAATTGTCCAGAGTGTATCCCACCTCTTGCCCTATGACAGCTGGGGTAAGCTTTGGGGAAAAAATGGATTCCGCTCTTATTTACATTTAATACATAATTTAAAAAGACAGCTAACAAAGATCTACCTGAGATTTTTTCTTTAAATCTGTTAATGTTTCTATACAAGACCCAGACAGTGAAAAACATGAAGCTATATTGGTTCACCAAGAAAATAAATTAAAGCCCATAGTTAGAGAAATGCAATTTATGATCAAACACTACTATTAGCTTAGAATAACTGCCCTTACTAACTGTAGTTTTTTAAAATACCCAAAGCCAGACTTTCTTTCTGCTGAAAGAAATCCAGGCACGCTTCACAGTCTGAATGACTGTGGTGCTCTGCTTAAAGGTTGAAAGAGTTGCCCTCTAATAAATTTCTCTGCAGTGGCCAAAGTCTCCAGCTCATGAATAATAAAGGGGATGCACTGATCCTATTTTTCACTCAGACATCCACCTCATCTACCATTTGACACTGCAATATCGCTCTCAAAAGAGCACACGAGCAGAAGCTGTGTCTCAAACCTGCACACTGCACATTAGAGTCACATCTAAATTAGTTTTCATTAAGGTGTCACTCGCAAGGCTAAGTGATTGCAAATTCATTTACTTTAAAGGACTGAGTCTTCTTGTCTGGCGACTTTATAAAGTCATATATAAGAAGAGAAAGCATGGTGATAGAGGTATAAAGGCAGTCAGCTAAATGATTCAGTAGCATCTGAGGCTTTTTTTTTTTAACGTTATTCCTCCTGCACCCAGACCCAGGCTCAGATTATGTTTATAGAGTTCTACAGGCCAGAGTTTGAGCAGGCTTTGGTTGCATGCAAGTGAACAGTCCATTTCAAGAGCAAAAGGAACATATCCCAAAATGCAATCTTTGAATCATTGGCTATTGTTTAATTCTGATTTTTAACATTTTGAAAAGCAAGACTGGCTCTTGGAACAGGAGCAGATCTTGGCCTAGAACACAAAAGCTGATGGGTTCCCAGATTGATTTTAGTGCAACTGACCACATCATGCACAAATGTTTGTCATGGAAATCATTCAGTTCACTTTAACGTCATGACTAACCTTTCAGTCTGGGGACTAATTAGCTACTATCTAATGATTTAGCTGAAAAATTTGTAACTTTTTATCCAATGTGTTCCTCTTTCATTTTCTACACAGACCATTTATCTGCAAGAAGCCATACCAAGCTCAAATGTGACTGACTAGAAGCAGAAACCACAAAATTTCTGGTATCAAAAATCTTGTCCCTTCCCTTTAGATGTTGTATATACATATATAACTCATTTCCTAGTACAAATTTTATGGGGAACATCTAAAGTGGAAGTGATCTGAATGAGGTGAGCTTGACCTATGTTACCCCTATTCTATAACTGATAAGTAGCCTAAATACCAGCTAAAATCTTATCTTGATGAAGTGTATTTCACATTGTGCTTTGATTTCATCTCTCCATTTTATCTCACAATACAGTTAAAAAAAATAATTTTTTTTTAAATTTAAAAACGGGAACATACTGGCCTTTGCTAGTCTTATGTGTTATTTACTTAAATTCATGGCAAAAAGTAAAATCAGATATAGTACACGTAACACAAGAGCAGAGTTTGATTCAACACATGTACTTTGTAAGGAAAAAAAAAAAGAAAGGATTTCTACAGAGCAGCCAAAAGTTTTAAAAGGTCTGCCATCTCATAGCTCCATCAATACCCACAGACACTGCTATATGAGGCTGGGTCCCTTATCTGACCATATTCTGAGAGTGAGGTTGAATATACAATGTGTATAAATACTGTATGAAGCTATAAAGCACCTTGTCTAAGTGGGTCATAAATTACACGTACACATTAATTCTCAGACTGATATCAGCTGAGTTATGAGCCTGTGGCTCAAAGCGGGAAAAAAGACACCACCATCCTGCAACCCTTACAGCTAATACATGATGAATGCTTTAGCAGGGAGGGGGCTAAAATAGCATTGCAGAGTAAGGCTTGGTAGCTAAACACCAAGAGCCTGCACTGACTACACAGTGATGTAAATATGGAAGCAGCATTAATGTGCAGGCCTTGGGGGTCCATACCAATGACTTTGCTTAATAAGGGCAGTAGATGTAACTAGCATGATTGCTGATGGAGAATAACATGATTTTGGAGAAGACTGGCATGTACAAAACAGACTTTGGAACCCCCATGCATCTTTAAAACTAAGAGCTTGTGTAGCTAGGTTTAACACTAGAACCACCAGAAGGACACGAGTGGGGTCAAATTGACTCCAATTTAATTACTGTAGAAGAAAAACATTATGGAAAAGATGAAGATGAATTTTGGATAACTGGTGGTATTAGCTACACTAAAAGAAAGTAGGTATAAAAACACAAGACTCACTGTGAAACAGATTGAATTGCTTAGTGCATGCATTTTAGATCTAACCTCACAGCTGGGTGCAACAAAATAAGAAACACATTTTAATACGCCAATTACTGTAAAAGTACAACAGTTACGGTTCATCCCACTGTTGGGGCAGCTGTGGCTCAGGAGGTTGAGTGGACCGTCTACCAATTGGAAGGATGGTGTATTGATTCTCCATCGATTCCAGTCTGCATATCCCAAGTTTCCTAAAGATACCTCTTGAATGTTAGACAAGGCTTATAGAAAAAAAAAAATCATTGTAGCATATGTGAATGTGAAGGAGGCTTGTAGCAGGGAATGCTTTGAGTGCTCAGAGTAGAAACGTGCTGTATAAGTACCAGTTCATTTACCGTCCACATCTGCCACCGATCTGCAGCCTCTCATCCAGCCTCCGCCTCAGTCTGCAGACTTCACCTCCTCAGCTCTTTCCTTAGGCCTAAAACCTGCACCTGCTCTGCACAGCCAGCAACCCACCCAGTCCTCCACGCATGCTGTCAAACACTCTGATCCAGTCTGCCTGGCTCAACATCCCATCTGCAACCCGTTCAACGCAGCAGTAATTATTCATCTTTTATCCAGCTACAGGCCCTCTAAATATATCTATCTATCTCTATCAATCACATCTCACTAACTCTGGCTCATGTTATAGTAGCCTTCATATCAAAATGCAAATAAACAATATGTGCTGCTAGGCATCCCAGCAGGCCACAATTGTTATTTTACAATAATTTCTACAAGCTCAAAATGATTGTAAAGAAATAAAAGGTTGTAATTTTTTCTCCCTCTTTATACTACACACCCCAAAATTCCCTATATGGTGACTAAACCCACTGAGGAAAAGTCATGAAATATGAGATGATGGACTTTTAACTGAACAGAGTTGCATGGCAGGTCGGCAACCTGTTCAGGGTGTACCCTGCCTCTCGCCCCATCACAGCTGGGACAGGCTCCAGCCCCCCCACGACCCTCAAATAGGATAAGCGGAAGAGAATGGATGGATAATGCAGAGTTACATCAGAAATTTTTTTAACAAGTGAAAATGGGTTGAAGATATTCTGCACCCACTGACACTGTGTGTGTGTGTGTGTGTACTGAATTAATTAATCCAGTTGAGAAAGTCTCTCTCTCACTCTTTGTATACTGTGCTATCTAAGACACGTGCTGTTTGAACTTGTTTACTTGTGGCTACATTTCTCAGTGAATGTATGGATTTATTAATTATGTGTAACTACACCTTACAGTCAGGAGTGAAAGCGGGATTTGTAAGATTCTGGTGAAATTCTGGTGTAGTGGTGCAGCGATAAAAAATTACTCAGTCACAGTTGTTTTATTTGTGGACAGGCTGTGATCAGCTGACCTGTTCTGCTTTTTCTCTGAGGTTTACTGCTCTTCATGGATTCAACCAGGTGCATTCTGCAATATATAAGCAGGTGTTGCACGAGCCAGCACAGCTGCTTTCCAATCCCGAGCCACTATAAAGCTAGTATAAAGGTAGAATCAGTGGTTAACAGGACAAAACTGTGTGTACAGAATATTCTGTCAAATCTCCAAATAAATTTAAAGGTTTGTCAAATTTTCCCACAAGTAAGACTTTAGAAGCTTTTCCCCCTGGAAGTTATACAAATACCACAGTCTTCTTCATTTTATATTCATAATTCTTTCAGCATAATCTTTCATATAATGTCTATGCTGCAACCCAGGACTTAACCTATAAGTGACCATGGATACCACAGTTTGCCCTGCATCAGTGCATTATAGTCCATCACTGTAAACTGTACCACAGTATTGCAAACTACCCAATTTATGCTGCATTCAGTAATCTAACCTTTGAACAACACAAAATTATTATTTATCATTTCATTTATTGTCATAGATTTCTCAGTATGAAATAACCAGACAGCTTCAGCGCCACATGATAAACCCATGAAATGTCTAATTAAAAGAAGAAGCTTTAAATTTCCACTTTATGAAATATTACTTGCTGAACAGTCCTTTTCTTTGACAATAATCTCTTTCGTACATCTTTCTCCATCTGTGACAGTAAAATTACCCTCCCCCTTTTTTTAAATTCCCACAGTAAATACAGCAACTGTACATTTATATAGCGGACACATCGTGTGCCAAACTGCATCGAATCAGTTTGTGTTTGATGATATTTGTTGAGCTTTTTGTGCCTTGTAGAGCTAGCTAGATGCTAAAATACTGCAAGTGTAACTTTACTGACATGTGCATGCATGATTGCGTCACAGGGATGAGAAGGAAAAAAGGATGTGTGCAGGCGGGACCTTGTACTGACTGTCTCCATGGCAGCACAGGAAAAATGATTGTGCCTGACAGTATTTTGTATTAAACTGCCTATCAGATTTAATTACTCATTAACCGAATATGCCTGAACACAGTTCTTGTTCATTCTGGCTGCCTTAAACCCCGGCTTGCTGTACTGTTTTAGATATAAATACAATACTGTGTAAAGCATTGTATGATTTTATACCTGTCCATCACAATATACATGACAGATTAGATTTTTGGTGAGCCCAAAACACTGCCCAACACTGAAATGTCATATTTCATACACCACATATAGTATATATAGTATACTAATGGAAGCATCTGAATTCTGACACTGAAACACATTAGAGAAGCTGGAACAAAACACATTTTCTTTCTTTTTTGTTTATGAATATGTTTAAAACAAATTTCCAATGTCAAAGTCCTTTTTTTTTTTACAATGACCACAATCAATCCAAAGCAAGCCAAGATATATTCTGATTTTCAGTAAGAATCAAGCTCTAATCAAAAAACAAATGTAAACTCCATGATCTTCAAATTATGCTTATTATGTGAAGAATCTCTTAAGTGCCTCATTAAACGTCTAATCAATTTCCCAATTAAACAGCTGCTAATTTTCTGTTGTTTGAATGTTCAATTAATTGACTAATTGTTGAAGTATTATTCAAGTATTTGAAGTTATTTTTATAAAAGGTACAAGTGATGCACATGCTTCCATTTAACCACCATTAGGTTGCCCCCCCACCCTTCTGTACAGGGACGGCAAGAAACCAATGACATGCTGAAATGGCATTTGCCACAGATTCCCCGCAATCAGACACAATATGTTCCTGTCAGCTCCGGCACTCCAACAAAAGAGAAGAAAGAGAGCAGAAAAAAGGAGGGGGGGAGGAGGCATTGATAAATGAGGAAAAACGTATTGTTCCTGTTTTATGAGCTGATGAAAAAAAGACGAGACAAGGTACAAGGCAGACTCTGCTACGGTCAAATTACAGGGAGCAGACATGCATAAAATGCATACGTCTGGGGAGAAAAATGGTGAAAAACAAGTTGGAATTGCAAATCAGTATATCTCAGATTATTTCCTGAACGCTATCTGAAAGAATATTAGTCTCTTCAGTGTGAGAGAAACAGTGCTTGCTTTGCTTTTTTTAGAAACAGCTGGAAATTTTGAACTATGTTCAGATCACAATTTCAAATGTGTCTTCAATCCACCGCGCTATGACATACACATCACTGAAAGTGAGCTGACCAGTCTCCTGTAACAAGCTGAGAGTCGGTGAGAGATGTGATGCCACATTTAATTGACTTACCGAACAGGCTGACTGAGAACACTTGCTCTGGTTTCCCAACCAGCTTCCCCTGCCCAAACATAGCTTACAGTACACTGTCATTCTACACTGAACTCAGACGCACTGTGTATCATTCAGCAAGTTTGGACTGGACTTTTTGCAGTGTTTTTACTCCTGTATTTGAGTTTATCAGGGTAGGTAAGAACAGTTTGCAGAAAATCATAGCATCTACACATCCTTAGATCCAACTCCTGTTTCTCTTCCAAGATAAACACAGTTTCTTGGGGCAAACTTGATAATCAGAAATCAAATATAAAGCAGGAAAAAAAAATTCAAACAGGAAACGGATGTTGACGTTTGATATGCACCAAAGACTCGATGGAAAGGTGTAGAAGAAAAGAAGCAGGAGACAGAACCATAATTAAATTGCAGCGTTGATTACACAAAACCAAATCTGCTACATGAGCTATTCAGGTGAGGGTATTATTAAGCAGACCTTGTTAATTTCTAACTCCATGATGTGAAAAAAAAACATCTGTGGCATCTAAATTTAAGTGTTCATGTAAAAAAGGAGAAAGTGTTTTTCAAAAGCTCTGAAATTCTTGATTGGCAGAGGTTGTCTACCGAAGACTTAATGTGTAACCTCCTTGTTATGGCATTGTGCATCTACTCACACAATCACCCTGCAGCCCTCTATACGTACTAGAAAACATTATTTTTCATGTTCTGAGCTGAAATCTTCAAGGCTGCAGAAGACTCAGAAATTGGATGCACTGTACAGAGTGAACTCTTCTGTTTATATTTTCTTCAGGAAGCCTGAGGAGAAGCACTGCAAACTGCACACGTAAACAAAACTGCTTCAGACGCCAACTTCAATAAAATAGAAAAAGAAAACTTGGATGAAAATGGAGTGGCTTGCACATAGAAACGATCAGTGCAACCAAAGGCAATGCCAAATTATCTTCTGGATACTAAATTGCCTTTGGCTGGCACTGTAGGTCGGAGTCCATTCAGAACTAAAAATGTAAGGTGTTCATTGTGTGTATGTTTGATTAAAATCTGACCACTACAGTAAGAGGAGCAGCAAGTCTTCTGGGTTGTGGGCAAAACAGACAGATGACCAACGCCTCACCTTGACGTGTGCTCAACTCTCCCTCAGCTGTTTTAGCTAAAAAATGAAGCTATTGTAAAAATACAAAAACACATACAGTGTGAGGGCTTTACTTTTTTTGTCCTAGAATTTGTCATCTTTATTTACATGGATTTTCAACAATTTAACTTGCTGGTTATGTAGTTAAGACCCTGAACCAAGTGGAATCATTAATAAAACTGATGGGGTTTTAGCTTTGTAGTCACGCAAAAAAGGATTTCACTAAAACAGAGGTCAGAAATATAGTACTTGGCCTCTTATAGGAAGGATAATCAAAATGTTCTGCCAATAGCCATATTCAAATTATAGACAAGACCTGGTTGAAATTTGCCTCCAACTTTGAGGTCATCTTCTCATGGTTTTCTGACCACTTCCTTCATGGACGCTACACTATATTGCTAAAAGTATTCACTCACACATTCAAATCACTGAATGCAGGTGGTTCAATCACTACCATGGCCAAAGGTGTATAAAATCAAGCACCCACGCATGCAGCCTGCTTGCAAAAACATTTGTGAAAGAATGGGTCGCTCTCAGGAGCTCAGTGAATTCCAGCGTGGTACCGTGACAGGATACCACCTGTGCAACAAGTCCAGTCATCATATTTACTTGCTACCAAATATTCCACAGTCAACTGTTTGTGATACTATAACAAAGTGGAAGTGATTGGGATTGACAGCAACTCAGCCATGAAACGATAGGCCATGTAAAATCACAGAGCAGTGTCAGTGGATGCTGAGGCACATAGTGCGCAGAGGTCAGCAATTTTCTGCAGAGTCAATCACTACAGACCTCCAAACTTCATGTGGCCTTAATATTACCTCAAGAAAAGTGTTTAGAGAGCTTCATGGAATGGGTTTCCAGAGTCCAGCAGCTCCATCCAAGCCTTACATCACCAAGTGCAATGCAAAGTGTCAGATGCAGTGGTGTAAAGCACACTGCCACTGGACTCTAGAGCAGTAGAGACGTGTTCTCCGGAGTGATGAATCATGCTTCTCCATCTGGCAATCCGATGGATGAGTCTGGGTTCGGTGGTTGCCAGGGGAATGGTACTTGTCTGCCTGCATTGTGCAAAGGGTAAAATTTGGTTGAGGGGGGATTATGGTGTTGGGTAGTTTTCAGGAGTTGGGCTCGGCCCCTTAGTTCCAGTGAAAGGAACTCTTAATGCTTCAGCATACCAAGACATTTTGGACAATTTCATGCTCCCAAGTTTGAGGGAACAGTTTGGGGATGGCCCCGTCCTGTTCCAACATGACTGAGCATCAGTGCACAAAGCAAGGTCCATAAAGACATGGATGAGGCAGTTTGTTGTGGAAAAAACTGACTGGCCTACATAGAGTACTGACCTCAAGCTGATAGAACACCTTTGGAATGAATTAGAGGGGAGACTGCGAGCCAAGCCTTCTTGCCCAACATCTATGTCTGACCTCACAAATGAATTTCAGGAAGAATGGTCAAAAATTCCTTTTGTACTTTCAGACCACTTGCACTTGTGCCTCTGCAGTAAGTGCTGGATCTAACCCAAATAACCAAAACAAAAACCCTACTACCTGATTTTAATGTTGTGGGGGTGCTGGTGAGAGACCATGTGTTGGCTGTGCAAAACACTCCTGCATTTTCAATGTATTGTGTTCTAGAACATATTTGCCACAGTTCAGATTATTTCCACTTAATGTTTTGCTCACTGACCTCAGGACATTACAGATAGTCTGACGTTGGGAGACAAATTCACAATACACCAAAAACATGGTGCATCCTTCTTAGTTGATGGCTCTGGGTCGTAGCCTTACCCATCAAAACTGGGTCAGTTTGGAAGATATAATGATGTTTGCTGTCTGCAGAGCCCAAGAAGATGACTTGATTGATTGTTTTTTTTTTGGGGGGGGGGCATTCAATAAACTCTTTATATCTTACAACAATTACACACTAACTTACTCTTTGTTGGTTTGCACCAAATAAAATCTGATAGTTCAGCAGCAAAATGATCAACTACCACTGGACTATCCAGACACAGCAGCCAACAATACACATTATATTGGTAAGAATGAAGTGAAACAGTAGAGCTGTTGACCAGAAAACCAATACAATGAGCTGAAAGACATGACCACGTACTGTGGAGCTGAGGGTAAGTGCTGTGCAGGGCTTTTTCTCTACAAGAAACGATCACATTTGACATAAACTTTCAATTGACTATTAGTATAAAAATATTGATAAAAGCAGCATTAAAAAAAGAGGACTTTTTAATTCTGAACTTTACTTTATTTTAAAGGCATTGAAAAAGTTTGAGTTTGGAAAGGATTTTGTGAAGAAAGGTGAGATGTATTGCAGCCCAGGAATTTCCAGCATAACAAAATATTGCACTGCTAGTTGTGAGGGCACGCATCCTTTTAATGGGATAAAAAGCACTCACTTTAAAATGAAAAGAAATTGCAAGAATGTTAACTGTGCACATTTAAAAGTCACTAAAAAGAGGTCTGAGCTGGAGTGCAGAGCCTGTTGTCCATGCCGACCTGTCCTGATTGACACTCAACAGAGTGGAGTCAAGTGGGGTGGAGCACGACATAGTGCAAATCAAATAGTGGAGAGTAAAGGTCGGCAGTGTGTGATGGAGAGAGTTGAGCTTGTGCACACGATGAGTGATAGAGATTAAATTGAAGGGAAAGCTTCTGGGTATTGGAAGAAGGCAAGATTGATGTGGGCTGGAGAGAAAAAGCAAAGCAAGGGAGATGATAAGGATAAAGACACACTCCTGATTTAAGTTCATTCTAACGAGGCACCCAGTTAAGTTTCCTGAACTACATGAATCTGTATTCAGAACTCCCCTTTGAGCAGAAAGAGTCTCTGTTTAGCCTTTTAAAGACACCATCCTAAGGGAATACAATATTGACTGGTTCCAGCGGGTGCTGCAAACACCCTATGTAACATTTTGATCCAACCTCCAGACAAGATCGAGTTTCATTAGGTTTCCACCTCTCCTGGGATAAACCTTAAAGAAATGGACCAACTTTGAGGTTGGCTTGATCTGAGGGATACTTTTCTTTTTCTGAAGACAGCTTTTCAGAGGGACCAGAACTTGGTCTTTTACAGGCTCATTAGGCTGAGTTGCTGAGAGTGATAAAGACAAGTCTTGATCAGGGAGACGGGATGGCTCTCTAGACAACAGTAAAGCTTTTTAAGGAAACTCAAGAGATCTTTAAGGAACATGCACAGCAGTGATTTTTCTTTGAAACCTGTCCTTGACCTCTCAAATGATAACATATAAAACAGATGATGTACACAAAGAGCAAACATATATCTCTTTTAAACACTTTCAAAGCTGCGGCATGCATAATTTCAGTGTTTCAGTTAGTGCGATGCAGATGTGCTTCCCCAATTGTTCCAAAGGTTTCTAGTGGAATTTTCACTCTTGACTCATCGATCTCAAAATGCTCTTCAACAGTGATGCACTTATCCTCTAATTTGCTACATACTCTTTACACTGTGTACAGATTCAATTCTGCATACATGCTCACACATAAAAAGTCCTTCATCACTCACCCTCCAGAATCTCTTGGCCGTTTCCACCCTTGAGGGTTTCCTACGAAGGCCCAGCGGTGGCCCTATTGGATGGTCGAACATCATTTTTGAAGCAGTCCGTGACAGCTACTTAGCTCCTTGGTGGCTGCTAAGCTATGTGTTTTCTGTATCAGGGACATTCCAGCTGCTCCTTCAGCAAACCACTGTCTGCTTAGACAGCCCACCAGCCTTTTCCATTTATGAAGCAGCTGCCACACCCAGAGCCATTACACTCCGTACTTCCCAGCAACTGCATGTAAACAAAAACAACCTCGAGTCCCTCCGTCTCCAAACCCTACTGCATGGCCCGCACATTAACAGTCCCTAATGGAGGCCAGAGAAAGTCGCAGACCAAGATTAGCTTTCACTGTCTGCTCAGAGGCAACCTACGCCAGGAGAGTCTTTATAAGCAGCAAATTGACTTATTTAAATTTCATGATGCTAACCCTTATCACTACAATTAGAGAGCTTAAGCTAATGAGTAAGAGGAGTTTGGAGATATAGATGATGCAGGAGTGTAGTGGGGTGATGTAGGGTGAACTGAAGTAATTCGACACCTCTGTATGAGATACTGCTGAGGGAACAATCAGTGCTAAATTGTTTATTCAGCCATTAGCGCTTAAGCATAGTGGGGTGCCCTGATAAGTAAGTGCCCGATTTCAGATCTTCAGACTGCAGCTGAGAGTGTACGTGTATGCATAATGCCAGCACTGAACATGTACAGCTGTGTACACTAAACTATACATTATTACTGAGGTTTAAATGTGTTCATTATTGCTGCTCTAATAATTTGCTCCCCTAGGGAGAAAAGCCAGCTAGATATTTAAATGTTGCCGCCTGTGCTAGTTGGCACCAAATATGCTAGTAGCTTAAAAATATTAATCTTTAACAGCAGTTATCTATTCAAAGATGCTACAGGCCACTAACTGGGGCTGCAGCCATGACAGATGACTGCAAGAACCCGCCCCTCTCTCTCTCTCTCTCTCTGTGTGTGAATGGAAGTTGTACAAAAGTGAAGGGGAGTGTAAACAGATGACAGCCGCGTATTGATTAAGGAGGAATATGATTAATGGTTTCATATAGCAGGTCCTAAAATATGCACGAAATATCTGTCTGACCAATGTTTAACTTCATCCATTAAAGTAGGTATCTTGCAAAAATGTTCATTCTTTCCAATTAATCTGAAACCTGTGCAGATACAGTGTATCACAAAAGTGAGTACACCCCTCACATTTCTGCAGATATTTAAGTATATCTTTTCATGGGACAACACTGACAAAATGACACTTTGACATTCTTTCCTCAAAATAACTCAATATACAGTCATTAATCGATCAAATCGATAGTTGAGAAACCAATGGGTGACATCATGGTGTCTATATCCATCTTTTATATACAGTTGGTGGGTTAAATAACAACCTGGGTGATAAGAGACATTACTAATAATTTTCTCCTTTGTTATGTTTCTGTTTTGCTTAGTTGTCTTAACATTTAATGAGTACAAAAATTGATCAGCATCAGCCATGACTTTGGTAAATGTCATCTTATAGGCAGGTAAGTCAATAAGGTTAATACTGGCAAGTGTGGCTTGGATTACCTCATTTTACAGGATTCCTATATACACCTACAACCACTGCAGTAGCTTAAATTCCATTCAATTTTATTTATATAGCGCCAAGTCACAACAAACAGTCACCTCAAGGCGCTTTATATTGTGATGTAAAGACCCTACAATAATTACCAGTCAAAATAACCCCCTATGAGAAAGCACTTGGCGACAGTGGGAAGGAAAAACTCCCTTTTAACAGGAAGAAACCTCTGGCAGAACCAGGCTCAGGGAGAGGCAGTCATCTGCCGTGACTGGTTGGGGCTAAGGGAAGATGGACAGTACAAAAAACAAAACAAAAAAAACACACTGTGGATTAGTGCTTCCCAGCATTAATCATGGCTTAGTCATAGGTAAATTAACCAAATCTGGTTCATTCAAAAATTTAAAGCAATTGCTTAAACTGCATAGAAAATGTGTCATAACCACATCATTTTCATAAACTAGACTTCCAAACTATTAACACCAAAATGCAGTCACCTCAAATAATAGATAAAATCAATATAAAAGCAATAAAATGTGTTTTTTTTCTCATAACCCTGTCCAGATGCAGCAGATGTAATTAATCTTAGCAAAAGCCTATATAATAATAATAATATTTTCAGTCTTGTCAGGAACTCATCTCTCACAATGGCAGAGCCAATAAAATATGATAAATAGTCTTTTGACATCTGTTGCAGTCATCATTAAATTGCCTGCATGCATAAGAGGTGAGGCTCTTCTCATTTTCTGTGAGCTGAGCAGACACTCGCATTTGCAGGATAACTGCATGTGCTCCTCGACTATATTAAGTGATGAGACAGAAATTGTGTGCGTCTAAAAGTCGACAAGAGTGGGTGTGTACACAACTGTAATAGCGGCTGCTTGGGAACATCTTGATCATAGTTATTAATGAAACCCCCCACACATTCACTCAGGGCAATCAGATTTGCATCACCTGCCCACACATGAATAAATGCTTAAAACAACATCAGTCATCATTAAAGCCTAAGCAGTTAATGCTGGAGAGCCTAAATACTAATAATGTATTGCAAGTAGATGTGTTAACACCTCAGATTTTGATTTGAATTTTTAATTTTTATAAGGGACCCTCATGAGGGTACTCATGACAACAAAACACAATTTAATCAGTTTGCAATAATTACTAAAATCCTTCAAAACAGCAGTAAACACACTTATGCAAACTGAATCCTGTCCATAATACAAAGGCTGTCTCGGTCGAGAAGTACAGAAAATATGCTTTTCAGCTTATGCCCAAAGTCTGCTACAAAACAACTTATGCAAAATGTGGCATGTGGAGCTTAGCGGCATTCATTTTGGGAAGCACTGTAAATGCAAAACCGAACAGCAAGAAATATATAACTGAATGTCAGCTTTTTGCAAGAAACGGGCTGTAATTCATAATAAGCCGTGTGCTAAATTGACTCAGTCAGGATTACAACCTGGAATCTAAAGCTTCACAAACCTCTGCTTACCAAGCAAGCTTAAGTGTTAGAACAGCTGGGATTAGTCTGTGTATAAAGGTTGAATCCCACACAGACAGATGAGCAGTAACACTGTTTTATAGGGGAACACAAAGAGTTTATATATTCAAAGTTTTTATTTAGTACCTGTGGTTTCAAATACTGACTGATTTATTTGAATATGATAGAGATGTGCATGGATGAGTAAACTTTAAGGAATCAATAAGAAAAGAGAAGTGCTATATGAATGCAGTTAATTTAGCATTTAAAACGAATAATAGGGAAGCTTTGTTTCACCTTCAGTGAAACTTCAGAGCAAAGCTACGTAATGTTTGGCTGAGCAGGAGTCACTGTGGCTGCAATTACTGGATAATAGCTCATTGAATTCATCTTCATTCTCTCAAGTCAGTTGCTTTGATTTTCTAAAATGCAGTTAAACAGTAGCAGCAGCAAGAGGAAAGCCATACAGTCATGTCACAGGGTCTGCATTGTCAGTTGCAGCCAACTGTAGCAAGCCAGCAGGCATTGGCTGACAGTCACCAGAAGCAACTGGTCCTACCAAATCAAGGCTACAGCTGTGAAAACCATGGGTTTCATGGGTTGAAAAAATTGCTTTATAGGTAATGAATTGAACAGGAAAACCTTTTCTTTTGTTTGTTTGGTTTAAATTTTGTTTCTTTGGTTTGATTTACTGCATACTGAACACATCACTTGTGCATCTCTGAAAAAAACTTTGTACCTTAGCAGTCAAAGCTGCTACTTTTAGCTACTGTACTGGAGACAGAAAGAGAAAAACACAAAAAAAAAGGCACAAAACAAGTACACAAGAACTAAAAATTGACCAAGTAAATGTGAAAAGCAGAGAACACATGGCAGCATAGAAGTGTTCTTTTTCCCCAACCCCAAAAGCACCTTCAGCACATTTTTACTTAGAACACCCCCCCTCCCCAAACAGACTCCTCTATCTTCTTTATATTGACATATAGGGCATTGGAGTGCAGTGTGTATATTTCAGACTTTGTCCATCTACTGTTGGATCCATTCAAGGCCTTCACCGGTCAGTGCAGGGCTGACAAACTGTGTCAGATAAACCATGCAGACAGCATTCTGCAGCATCTATGTGGCTGACAGCCCCTGAAATGGATTACTAATGGATTAGATGGAGCCAAAAAGACAAACTACTGCATGGAGGGGAGAACACTCAGGGAGGCCACTACTTGTCTGTTTGACAAGAGAGAATGAGGGAGAGTGAAAATAAAGATAGGGCTTTAGTGAGAGAGGATTCAGGGCACAGTGATAGGCAGGCAGGGAGGGGCAGAGTAAGAAGAGAGCAACAGAGAGGGGAAGAGAAGGGGAAATGTATAGGAAACAACAGGACAGTGACACTTTTGAAAGACTCTTCGCAGTAAAGTGAATGCTCGGCTTAGTAGCCCCAGGAGGGAACATTTCACTGGGATAAGAAAGGAGTGGCAAGGTGCTCTACTTCCCATCCCGATAGTCAGGACGTACGGCAGAAGGAATGCAACCGCAGCACTCGCAAACTGTCATTAATGTCTGCATTTTACTTCCCTTCAGAGATCAGAGAGAGATTCAAGTTTCACAATGTGTTTGCAGCAGAAGATTAAAAAAAAAAGCTCTTGTGAAAGTTTGATATGCACATGTGCCTCTTTGTCCCTTTGTGTTTCATGCTGTGTTGCTTTATAAATTGTGCTGACACAAGCCAAACGCCCATCACATGGGAGTTTCAGCAGTGTAATGATCCAACTCCTGCAGACTCAGACTGCACAAAGCTCATTTACAAATCCCAGTCCCCTGAAACCTCTCGTACCACACACAGAGGACGCTATAACTAGTTAATAACTGTCTAATTTTAAGACTCCATGGCAAAGGATTTAAATGCAATATCACACGACTAATTTGACCTTTTCAGAGAACCAAACCCTTAAAGCACAAGAGAATAGCGCCCTTATCTCCCTAATGTTATTCCTTGGCTAGATCATCCCCTGGATATGCTTTGTATTAATGCCAAGCATTATCAAAAACATACCTTTGTATAATTATTTCTAACATTCTAGACTGAAATTGGCTTGCATTTAATTTAGTATGAAAATTTAATTCTGCCTTCTTTATTGCCTTGATTATCTTATACTTGTGTAGTAATACTCTTGCCAGAAGGGACCATTCTGCCAACTCTCCTTAGTGCTGTGTTCAAGGACGCTCCGACATTCAGCATTTGAGAGTCAGATACTAACAAGCACTGTAAGAAGCATTCATGCATCCTGATTTTGGAAAATGTAACCCTGGAGCCCAAATGTAATCACACAAGTACAATGTGAAAAGAAGAGTTTACATTTATAATTTCTAGTATTAAAAATGCCGCAGTTTGGCCATCAGCTTGCAATCTTACTTGAGGGCGGGAACTGCTTTTAGGCAAGAAATATTTTCTGTGCCAGGGAGCAGTCATAAACGTGTATTTATTAACAAGATTAAAATTGCATAACAATACAGTGGAAAAATGGCCATTCTAGACAGAGTGGGAGAAATTGGACAAGAAAGCTGTTAGCCCACTGTGTCAAAATATGTCAATAGGTGTGGTGCAACTCGGTCTTTAGGGTTTTTTTTGTGTTTTTTGTTCAATTTGTTTGCCTATTATGCTGAGTTATATTTGGGGAGTTACACACAGACTGTGATAGAGACCATTAGTATGACCATGAGTGTAAATGTCACATAAGCAATTTAATTTTATTTATATAGCGTCAAATCACAATTGTCACCTCAAGGCAAAACTCCCTTTCAACAGGAAGAAACATCTGGCAGAGGCTCAGAGAGGGGCAGTGATCTGCCACGACTGGTTGGGGGTGAAAGGAGGAAGAAGGGACAAAAGGCACACACGGGACAGAGCCAGAGTTTTAAATGATTTATTAATGATTAAATGCAATAGTGGTGTATGAACACAGTGAAAAAGAGGTGATTGAAGAAGAAATGCTCAGTGCATCATGGGAACCGGAACCCCCCCTTCCCAGCAGTCTAAGCCTATTGCAGCATAACTAAGGGATGGTTCACGGATACCTGATCCAGCCCTAACTATAAGCTTTATCAAAAAGGAAAGTTTTAAGCCTAATCTTAAATGCAGAGAGGAGGTCGATCTCCAGAATCCAAACTGGGAGTGGGTTCCACAGAAGAGGGGCCTGAAAACTGAAGGCTCTGCCTACCATTCTACTTTTAGAAACTCTGGGAATCAAAAGTAAGCCTGCAGTCTGAGAGCAGAATGCTCTATTGGGGCAATATGGTACTATGAGGTGTTTAATATCTGATGGGGCCTTATTAATCAAGACCTTGTAAGTGAGGAGAAGAATTTAATTTTAAATTAAAGAGGCAGTGAAGAGAAGCTAATATGGAAGAAATATGCTCTCTTTCTAGTCTGTCAGTACTCTCACTGCAGAATTCTGTATCAGCTGAAGGCTTTTTAAGGAACTTTTAGAACAATCTGATAACAATAAATTATAGTAGTCCAGAGTAGAAGTAATAAATGCATGAACTAGTTTTTCAGCATCACTGAGAAAGGAAGTTTATCATATCCAGATCACATATGTTACAAGTTCTTATACACAAACAAACCAAATGTGGTAAGCAAGCAGGAAACAAAGGAAGACCTGATAAAGACAAAAAGTACAGTTGAATAGTTCAAAAATTACCTCCTAATGGCCTTTCCTTGGCCACAATGGCAGACTTCATGAGGTCAAACAAAGGTGTGAAAGGGAATCTATAAGGACTTAGGAAGAGGGAACTACAATTTGCTGAGATTGCACACACATTACACTCCTTAAAAATGAGGTGGCAGATGTCTTCTATATTGAAACTACTATGTGCAGAAGATGGGCTACAAAATTCATCACATCTTGCTTCACCCCTGTATGTTCTCATGTTGTTTAATGCACATGATATAAATTTCAAAAAGGAGAGATCATTTGGAAGAACTGAACATGATTTACTGAGATAGAGAATTTAATTAATTCATTTTGCAATTTTATTACAGCTGTGGGTTTAACAGGCCATTGTTAAAAATTCAGAACAGATTATGGCATGAAATGGAAAACACACTTAAAATTACCATTTGCAAGACCTACGCCACTTGTCAGTTATGTTGACCTCTCGCTGTGAATAGTTGGATGGTGTGTTGCTACGATGCGTACTGAAAGATGGCATTATTACCATTCCTTTCACAAAGGAAGGTCCAATCTGCTAAAGGAGGTAATCAAAGAAGCACTGGAGCTCTTTTTCCTTAGTATTTAGAGAACTTCAACAGCTCTTATTAAGGCTGCATGCAGATACTTCTGGGGTCACTTTACTCAGTTAGTGTTTGACCACACCACAGACTATAATGAAACACAGGTGTATTTAATAAGACAATAAAGAGGGTAGGTAAAGAAACAAAAATGGAAGTAAAAACAAATATGGCTATGTAAGGAAATTATTTTCAAAATAATACGGGAAGTAACTAAAAGAAGGGCAAAGAATAACGCAGAGGAAGATGAAGTTAGGGAAAACATAGAAAAGACATGAAAAGAGACACCTAAATAGACCTAAGACCATATAGCAGTGAGTGGGCTCTTAGATGCTAGCTACAGTAACTCTGTTAAAAGGGTCGAATTTCTGTTCCCAAAGGGTATTACCCGAGTGGGAATTACCAGAAACTAGTTTAAAGCTGGTGGCAGGGAGACTCGTATAGCTCTAACTACCTAGGTCTGAATGCCTACCCTGCTTCCTCTAGTAATGTAACTGAATAGCCTCACTGGGCAGACACAGTTACCAGCCACACCCGTTAATGGCAGCTCTCTCCTTAATGATCCGTCCACTTGGTGACATTGCTACATTTTTACTTTAATCACCAGGAAAATAGACCCCAAGGATCTGTTACTTTTATTAGCTAGAAGAACCTGTTAAAATCATTAGAAAGACATAATTAAATACAATTTTGAACCCTTACTGATACATTAAAAGCTTCCAAAGGCCACTGTCAGTTCAAAAACAGATGACTACATAGTTGTTCAACTGACATATCTTAGTAAAATATCGTCCACCCCCAAATTGAAGTCCTCCTTGTTCTGCCAAAACAGCTCTGATCCCTGATGTGCATGAACATGGCCATCTGGTGCTGGGAAATTGGCGGATCATTTAAGTCCCACAGCCATGATACTTGATCAGATTGGAACCTGGAGAATTCGAAGGCCAGGTAAACACCTGCGGCTATTTTTCGTTTTCCTTTTGACATTCCTGAGCAGTTTTTTGCAGTTTGGAGGGGGGGGGCACTTACTGAAGAAGGCCACTACAATCAGGGAACATGGTTCCCATGTGGGGTCCTTTAGTATATTTAGGTGGGTGATGTGTGTCAAAGTAACATCCACATGAATTCCACTAGTCAAAGTTTCCCAGCAGAACACTGTATTATAAAATGTTGTACCCAGCTGTGGACTGTTCATGAATCAGGGAGCCCCTTCTGGAAAATGATGTAATTTCACAATACTGACTACCATTCCATCAAATAATTTCTATTTCTATTGTTCAATAAAGTTTTTTTTTTTTTGGTTTGTCTTATTTTCCCCAGGCAGCTCCCCTTTAAGCCCATACATCTCCGCAGCCACAGAAAAGCAATATTCTTGGTTGAAAATAAAAAACAGCATTTTTTCCATCACCTTCAGTTCATATCTGAGAGCAATTCTTCACACACGTACAGGGAGGTGAATTTATCATGAGTCAAGTCATGGCCTCACAATGTGCTGCAAAGGCTGTATTAATTCAAAACAAATAAAAAGAGCTGAGGTCATTTGTTACATACTGCGAGTCATGATGTGCTTCCTTGCTATCTGCATGTCACATGTAAGCACGGATATGACTTGAGTACCAGTAGGTGTAAATAACAGCGCCTATATGTGAAAACAGAGAAGCAGAGATAGCTCATCATAAGGTTATATAACACATTCTAAAGGCAGGCAGAGAGAGAGACAGAGAAACCTAGGAGCAAAAAACAAATCAATTCTTGATTTAAAAAAAAAAGCCATGTAAGATCTATGACTGGGTAAAATGTGAACAAAGTACAACATCATTGTGTGTGTGTGCCTGTACAGTATGAGCAAGACTGATGCAAGATGTGTTTTCCTTATTCAGACTAAATTGAATAAACTTCTGAGGCATTTTCTTCACTGACATGGTTTGTCTTTAAAATCTTTTTTCAGGCTTCTCTGATTTGTCAAACCACAGAGGAGGGCATTTGGGGAACCTACCTGAGAACATAACTATATACAGGTGCTGGTCATAAAATTAGAACAAGGAGGGCAAGACACCAAAGGTCATTGCTAAAGAGGCTGGCTGTTCACAGGGCTCTGTGTCCAAGCACATTAATAGAGAGGCGAAGGGAAGGAAAAGATGTGGTACAAAAAAAGTGTCCAAGCAATAGGGATAACTGCACTCTGGAGAGGATTGTGAAACAAAAGCCATTTGAAAATGTGGGGGAGATTCGCAAAGAGTGGACTGCAGCTGGAGTCAGTGCTTCAAGAACCACCATGCACAGACATGCAGACATGGGTTTCAGCTGTCGCAGTCCTTGTGTCAAGACACTCTTGAACAAGAGACGGCGTCAGAATCGTCTCGCCTGGGCTAAAGACAAAAAGGACTGGACTGCTGCTGAGTGCTCCAAAGTTATGTTCTCTGATCAAAGTCAATTTGGCATTTCCTTTGGAGACCAAGGTCCCAGAGTCTGGAGGAAGAGAGGAGAGGCACAGAATCCACGTTGGCTGAGGTCTAGTGTAAAGTTTCCACAGTCAGTGATGGTTTGGGGTGCCATGTCATCTGCTGGTGTTGGTCCACTGTGTTTTCTGACACAGTGCCAAAGCTACCAGTACCTGCTTTAAGGACCCTGGCATCCCTGTTCTTAATTGGCCAGCAAACTCGCCTGACCTTAACCCCATAGAAAATCTATGAGCTATTGTGAAGAGGAAGATGCAATACGCCAGACCCAACAATTTAGAAGAGCTGAAGGCCACTATCAGAGCAACCTGGGCTATCATAACACCTGAGCAGTGCCAGAGATTGATGGACTCCATGCCACGCCGCATTGCTGCAGTAATCCAGGCAAAAGGAACCCCAACTAAGTACTGAGTGCTGTACATGCTCATACTTTTCATGCTCATACTTTTCATGCTCATACTTTTCAGTTGGCCAACATTTCTAAAAATCCTTTTTTTGTATTGATCTTAAGTAATATTCTAATTTTCTGTGATACTGAACTTGGGGTTTTCATTAATTTTTCAGTTACAATCATGAAAAATTAAAAGAAACAAACATTTGAACTATATCAGTCTGTGTGTAATGAATGAATATAATATACAAGTTTCACTTTTTGAATGGAATTACTGAAATAAATCAACTTTTTCCTGATATTCTAATTTTATGACCAGCACCTATACATACCACTGGACAGTTTGGGCTTATAATTCTTTAACAATTAAAGTTTTTTTATCTTAGAATTACATGATATACTCCAGACATAAGGTGGCTACTTCAATTACTGTCACCTACCCAAAGGGGACTTTGGGACAGTGGAAGGCACCAGAATGCAAACATGACATCTTGCAGTCCAAAGTTCTCTTTCAGAAGGTTAATACCGGATACATTTACATGACTTTTCAGTGTTCACTTCAAAAAAATCCAGATGAATTTGCCCTGTCCTGCACTATCAGCAACTACAACTGTACAATTGAAGTTTACATTTGGTTATGATTGTGGCAATGACTCCCCAATAAATAATGACACAGTTTCCATTTACAGTAGAAGAACCACAGAAGTCTGCATCAGGAGGCAGGTGGGGTCCCGGTTACATAAACACATCCAGCTTTTGACCAGAGGGCTGCAGTTTGAATCTCATCTAGGACCTTTTGCTTTCACTTCCCATTTAGTTAGATTTAAGCTCCAAAACGACTTGGTTAGAGTTTGAAACCACAAGTCTGTATGACATATGATCTCAACCTCATTTAACAAAAGTACGTTTCGTTAGCGATGTTGCAGAAAAGAGCTACTTGGCCCACAATCCTAATTTGAAACAGCAACGTCTCTGATTGGTGGATGTCGCTGTTACCATGGAAATGTTTAAACCCACAAGAATCAGGTTGCCACTGACACTATGATAATGAAGAGGATTAAATTGTAGCAGATTGGAAGCTGTTCGTTGTGGAATCTGGAATTTGGAATGAATTATGGGATGAGTAGTAGTACCTTGATCTCCCCCTTTTCCTTCTTTTTTTTTTTTTTACCCAAATCAAATCAACCTTAAAAAAAGAGTGTGTGGTCACTGTTGAGCTCTGTAGTGTAGGCTATTCAGCCTTTGGGGTTTGGTGCCAGTGAACATATCGAAACAGAAAGACAAAGGAACTGTATAGCTAATATGCATATTTTAATATTTATTACAGATTCCCTTATACTGAAAATTTCAGTGCATATTTCAGAATTTCCTCACATGATGCAGTTTATAAGCTCCTATCTCACGTAACTATAGGCAGCACAAATGATCTATGGGGTTGTTTTCTGGTTTGGACAGTCTCAGCTATAGTCAGAGTTTATACAAAGTATGGCTTTAGTTATGCAACCAACAAACGAAAATATTTAAGTTCAGGGAAACTTGCCAAAATTAAAGTTTTTATATTATATATGAGCAGAAATCAGCAGTCTATATGACATTTTCCCAAGTTAAGACTAAAACTTATAAACTGCACGGCTGCTTCCTGCTTTATGAAACCCGACATCAGTCAGAGCCCATTACATGCGGTAAATTTAAATCAGCTTAAGAAACTTGTACTATGGCAGTCTTGATAAATGTGTCTGCCTCCGAACAAGTACAGTTTGCACTTGTTTTGAAACTCTTCCCAGTTTATGCTGAATATTGTTTATGCTCTTGTGTAATGTGCAAAATTGTCTTAACTGGTTTGTGTTGTTTATATTTAATCTGGTGTAACAATGTTTATGCTGCATTCTTGCCAGCTCTCACTTTACCTTCACTTTAACGCTGTGGGGAAAAAATTGAAATGAATTCAGTACTGAAAACTTCACAATCTTACTTTTTCACCTTCAGTGGGTACAACTTCCCACTTTGGCATTAGATGTCTGCTGTTAAGAGTAATTTGTAGGGATACAAGGCTGTGTATTCTAGCTCTGCGCCTCTAAAGTAATTATGCTTCTTAGACAAATGGTGAGGCTACTGAAAAGATTTTAAGCCATAAAGATAATAGGACCTCCAGGTGAAGACCGAGAGCCCAGCTTTCCAGCATAACAAAGTTCAAACAGAGACATCCTAGTCAATGCAACTCATTTCAGCTTGGGTTACACAGCCGTGACCTGAGCTCGCGTCACACACAAGAGGCAAGGCTGCTGATGTCAGTGTTACGCTTCAGCTGGCCGACGCCATTCAACAGGACAACGGGTCAAAAAGGCGAGCGGGGAGAGAAGAAAAGAAGGAAATAGATCAGGGGAGGAAGAAAGGAAGGTGTGTTGGTGATTGGGGGCTCAGTTCTATTCAGGAGTTCTCAACAGGTCAGTGGAAAGGAAAGGAAAGCAATTTCAGTTTGTGATGAACTCTGGAAACAACCCTGGCGCTGTAATGGATCAAAGGACAAATAAAACCTGGATGAGCAGAAACCTAGTTTGTTAACTAACACTACATGTCAGTAGGACTTTTTTTTTTTGGCAGTTCAGCATAATTTCAAGAACAGAACAAGGGAGGCTGTTGTAAAATCTGACTGAATGATGGTAGTTTTATTTCAGAGCTCAAGCACACTCACCACTGGGTGTTGGCTGTTAATTCAGATTGAGGAGCCATGTGTGTAAAACACAGAGAGATCTACTTAACGTACTCAATGAAATGGAGCAAATGGGTCGAAAATTTATGATGTATAATAAGCTACAATTTGTCTTTGATAATGAAATAATATACCATTAAAATAAAAAGGCAGGGGCACACAGCTGGATGCAACAGTTCTGTTCATCAAAGGGAGAAAATAAGGGAATATAGACTACAAATTTGGATCCTATGGAAATAACTGCAGGATACAACTGCAAGCATGCAGGATTTCCCCTTTCACAACTTGCACCTCTATGTGCCCTCATCAGTGACAGTTTAAATCGTTCCCTGTCTGTATATGATCTCGACATTTTGTTTCTTCAGACGGCCCGCATTAATAATGCACAATCACACTCCCCTCTATCACAGATGAATGCTGAGCTGCCATGTTCGACTCAGAGCAAACCAACAATCAGAGACGTGCCATTTCCTATTCCCAACCCACCTCTGAACTGAGAGGGAAACTGCAGCCCTTTTCCACGTTTTCTACATCAAAGAACAATATGTCAGAGCACCTCCTGAGATTTCACGTTCAGGGTTGGGGTGGTTAAAAGCGCTACAGCCGGAAACATCTTGCATAGTGGATCCAACTGAAAAAGCAAAGTTTAGAAGAAACAACAGAAAAGTAGTTTTTTTTATTGTTCTGTGGAATGTGCTGGAAAAAAAGCAGCACAGAGAGATGTTTTATTGAGTTGTGGGTGGCTCTGTGTTGCTGTATAAACCTGTGTATCTGTCACCCAGTCATTACCTGCAAGGAAACTCTGCCCTCTGTGGTGTGCCTTTTGCAGTAATGATCAGTTTATGTGCCGGATTGAATGCGCTGATTCCTATCAACATTGGTAACGGGGAAATGGCAAACCAGGCATTTATCCTGCTCACAATTTACCTGCCTTGTCACCTTTATTTCAGCACACACTGAGTATAAACCAGTGCTGTAAACTAGAATCTGCATCTCATCAGAGTCATGTTGCAGGAAGACATCCAGACAGATGATATATTCTGAAATGTGATTAGTCAGGTCTTAAAACCTGTAACGCTGAACTAACTGAGCCTCTTTGTTATACTATGAGGCCTCAGATCCAGTTATAACATCCAAAGCACTTCAATAGCATTTCACTTTGTTGATATCATCAATCTGCAACCCACCACAATTTTATTGTCCATTTTTCTGCCAATAATTTTGTCTGAGACTGCTATAGCTGAACCTTAATCCAGTACTATCACATTTGATAAGGAGACATCTCAGAAGCTGAAACCAGATAAGTGCTGGCATTTTTCTTCTTCAAAGATGAACAGCTAGTCACAAAAATAAACATGCTTTTACCAAAAATAATCTATAATAATAATCCCATATTTTCCAAAATATCTTTCAGCAACATCCCTCTAGTTACAAACAGACAATATAAAAGATGGGGGTAGTTTGAAAAGCAGAACATTTAAGTGCCTTAAAGCTGCCAGCTGGGGGTGACTGCTGTGGTTACAAAAAGGCTCCGGGTCCTATAGAAGTCAATGGGAAAATGGCCTTTGGCCCTGAACTCAGTGAACACTTTCCTGATGAGTTATGAGTTATGGATTCAGTTACTTGTTTTGGGTCATAATTAATAAAACATTAAGTTCATTTTGCAAATCTTCATGATTCTAAGAGGCAGAAAGAAAGATTATCCAAGATATGTTCACTGGCTAAAGACAATTGGCTACAGCCATTTTTTATACTGTCCATGGCTGTGCAGCACTGTAATGTCAAGGCTGTTAATATTAGAGATGTGTGGATACCGGTACCAGTGCCTAAAATAAGGATAAGATTAGTAGCCAATAGGATTTACTTGGTTCTTTTTCCATTTTTTTTGTCATTTTTTCCCCTTTTGCACCATGTAAACAAAGTCATCTCAAGTTTAAAAAAAAAACAGTTTTAACGTAAGTTCCTCATCATGGCATCCTTGAAAATGTAGCCAGCATAAAACTGATGTGAGACAATAGATAAACACTGGTATTTGCAGATATCAGCCAATACAGAGGTTCAGCGTCATATTAATGTAATTTTTAAAAGGTCAGTGTAGTTAAGTTTCAAGGGGTGAGGCATCTCATTAGGTTCTAATAACTAGAAAACAAGCAAATGCACCATTTATTTAACAATGGAGAAAAATTAACTTCAGTTAATGAACCCTGAGTTGCTTCTGATGCATCTGTTGGAGAGTGTGGGTATGTGAGAATGTTGGATAAACGTGCTTAGGTATAGATAAAAGTGCTGTATGAATGTGTGTATGATTGGGTGAATGAGACTTGTGGTAGATTTGTGGTGCTTTGAGTGTTCAAATCAAGTAGAAAGGTGCTTTATCAGTACCAGGCTGTCACGGCTGGTGCAGGCAAGGCAGGGAGGACCCCAGAGCAGGACGAGAGCGGACGTGTGTTTGACACTCTTTTATTTAAACGGCTGGGCAGGGCCAGCTACACAAACCACACCAAACTAAACTCAAAACATCAAAATCAGAACACACAGCCGACATCGCACAGATGAACAGACGAGGACCCGAACAAAGAACAAAGGAAAACCAAGGGCTTAAATACACACAACCGAAACAAAAACAAGAAAACCCCAAAAAACAAACAAAAAACCAAACCAGGGCGGGAGGCGGGGGACCCGGAAGGGAGACCAAAACAAAAACAAGAAAACCCCCCCAAAAAAAACAAAAACAAAAGCAGAACAGTACAGGAGGGGCTACCCAGGCCCCAGAGTCCGAAAACGGAAGTCCAGAGGACAAAAAGATCCAAGGGGCCACCCAGGCCCCAGAGTCCGAAAACGGAAGTCCAGAGGACAAAAAGGTCA
>JAMQGT020001569.1:0-89031 GCA_024447675.2 Pterophyllum scalare | reverse complement strand
AAATTTTTGTGAAGAAAGCACCATCTCTTGGTGACACTACAATTGAGGGAACGGGGTGTGTTTATGCTGTAAAGTAGATATGCCCCAGTAAAAGGTTGGGGGACTTCCAGTGGCCAGCAGCCAGCTGGGAGCAGTAATTTTAAGTGGCTGTATCTGTACCTTTCATTGTATCGACTGATCACACTAGCTTGGCCTATTTACAGAATGTTAAACAGTTAAATTCTCATCTAGCAAGGTGGCAGTTATCTTTCAGTCAGTTTGATTTTAATATTTCCTACCAACCTGGTTCAAAGAATGTTAAACCTGATGCTCAGTGTCAGTTCTCCACAGACTCTGAATCCACAGAACCAGAACATATCCTGTCTCTATCCTGTATCACTGGAGCTATCACATGGGAAATAGAGGATCAATTGTTACAAGCCCAACAAACCAAACCCAATCCAGGAACCGGTCCCCCTGGTTGGTTGTATGTTCCTTGGCATAGCCTGTCTGTGCTAGGGTCAAGGGCAACTCTTGACCACCAGCAGGTCTGCTACAACCTTTAGCAACCCTAGGTCATCCTTGGTCTCACATTGCAATGGACTTTGTTACTGGGTTGCCCTCCTCTTATGGCAACACAGTTTTACCATTATAGATTGATTTTCCAAAGCTGCATATTTCATTCCATTACCTAAGCTTCCCACATCCAGTGACCCACATTCTAACCCATGAAGCCTGTAATCAAAATTCTGATTACATTTTGATTGATTATTCTATTTATATCTTTTCTTTTCTTGTGCTATAGTATAAGAGTAGTCATCAAAGCATTTCACTGCTAGTTGTACCCTGTATGACCATGCATGTGACAAATAAACTTTGATTTGATTTGATTTCCTTTGGATATAGTATTAGACAGAGGGTGCAATTAATCTTTCAAGTCTGGGAAGTGTTTTGTGCAGCTCTGGGATCTAAGGCCAGTTTATCTTCAGGTCACCATCCTCAGTCTAATGGTCAAAGAGAAAGGGCTAATCAGGAACTAGAAGCTGAACTTTGTTGTTATTGCCTCAAATCCTTCTTCCTGGAGCTCTCACTTAGCCTGGATTGAATATACCCATAACACCCATACTACAGGTCTCTATCCTTTTTAAGCCTCTTTTGCCTCTGCTGCTCCCTGCTCAGGAAGGAGAAATAGCAGCTCCCTCCATGTAGTATCACCTTTGGCAAATGGACTAGTTCTTATAAAGCACTTAGGACTTTATACAGCCTTTGCCATCCCCAGCACATCTCGAGACAAACCAGGGCTGTGCTCCTTTGGACCACCGACCAGAACTGCTGCTTTGCTGATTGTAGGAGGACCCCAGCTCCATAATACGCACATAGTCAGAAAGTTTGGCTTTCCTATGAAAACACTCCTATCAAATGTGAGTCTAGTAAATTAGTTCCAAAATTCCTTGGTCCCTTAGAGATAATCCCACTGCTGTGCAATTGAAGCTGCCCTCTTCAATGAGGATTCATTCCACCTTTCACGTCTCGCAGTTGAAACCTGCTTTTACTGTTCATGTTGGTGTTAAATGCTTGATGCTGGGGCCTCCAGTCTTTGGTCGACTGGGAGGGTTATGGTCTGGAGGAGCATTCCTGGAGCCTCTTCATTTTGGATCCTTCCCTTGGGACCGACTTCTACAGGCATCACCCAGACAAGCCAGGTAGATGGAGGCAGGGGGATAACTGTCAGGGTTTGGGTCTGTTTGGGGGTTCTTTGTCTGTATGTTGTTTTTCAGGTGGGGAGTCAACCCTGGAATGGACCTACTCCTTTGGGGCTGTCCTGGTCTCACCTATTGGGAATCTGCTCAATAATGGCTGTGTCTATAAGGACCAGTGGTGGCAGTTATTCTTTGCCAGTTCATTGCAGCCACTATGGTGACAACTGGGCTCTGGCCATTTAAAATTTGCTTTAGTGAGACTGTGCTCCTAACTCTGTTTTCCTGTCATTCATCTGATTAGGATGTGTGCCGGTACCTTTTGGGTGAGGTATCCCGAGCATGTCCTACCAGGATGCCCTGGGGTAGACCCAAGGAATGCTGGAGAAATTATATATCTTGGCTGGCCTGGGAACGCCTTGGAGCTGTCCCAGCGACCTTGTCCTGAATAAGCGGAAAATGGATGAATGGATGGATGGAGAATCATTGGGATCAGATGGCAGGCCAGGGATTGGACAGATGTTGGGTGCCATCCATTGCTACCATATTGCTAAGGCCATGAATGTCATGGTCTGCGCTGGTGTATTCTGTGCTTTCTCCCTGCTGCAGGTTGGGTTGGGTCTGGTGGTTCTGCCCCTTTGGGGCAGGGTGCCAGTGCTGTGAGTCCTGTTCCCCGCACCTCATCTTGTAATCATGCTGGATATTTTTGGACCTGTGGAAGCTCCTGCACTTTGCCAGAGAGTCAGCGTCAGCTGCGTGTTAACTCAACTCAATCTATCTGCTTAATGTAGTCAATGCATTTTTACAGTCTGTTGCTGCTCATTTCACCACTACAGGATAACTGCCTGCCCTGCTCACCTCTCTCCAGGAGGACCGCTTTTCGCTCCCTGACCCCAACCCACCTGTCTTCCTTCCCAGAAGTCTGACAGCTCAAGCCATCACCAGTGCAAACCCTCCTCCTAAAAATGGATCTGTCTCCCTGCCAAGTATGGGATTCCTTTCCCAGTTATATGCACTCTCCGGAATGCATTCTGAGTATTTCATTAGGTTTTCAATTCTAATCCACTTCTCGTCTCCCATAGAAATCATCCCTGCGAATTTAGCCTCCCTGACGAGCTTGAAGTTTCTGATTATGTTCGGCCCCAGCAACCCCAAAAAGTTACGACTGAATGTGTGTTTGCTTCTGCTCGACACTATGCACCCTGTCATGATTAGAGAACATTTAGAAGGGACAATAAATGCATGAGACATCTGTTTAGACCTTTTTGTTCTACGAGGAAGCTTCTATATTATAAAACTTTAGTTAATAAATTTTTTCCAGTGTTATCATTAAAGACCTTGTCCCTTTTTGTTGCTTAAGCTTAAACAGTCAAGTTAGTTTTAGGTTTAGAGGCAGTTTTCCATGCTGCCTCTCACATTGTTGTTTTTGTCTATGCTACTGCTCCATGTCTGCATTTGAAGCTCCTCATTGAATCTTGCCTTGGTATATTTAAAAAACGAGGAAATGTTTGGAGGACATTAAAATCTTACATGTGGTAACCTTGAGGTCCCAAAACCTACTGGAAATGAGGCAATCAGAACCCACATAAATGGAAGACCACAGAAACTCAAGCAGTGGCTAAACTCTAATGACACCAGTGTTTGGTACTCAACACAAAGGTAGTAGGCCCAGGATCAGGAAGGATTACCACTGCAACTGAAGTATGGAAGCTGTTAAACATTGTGTATACCAAAAGGTTTTAGCAGTGACTCAAGATGACAAAGACTTCAGCATGAGAAACACCATGCTTCTGGAATATCCAAAAGGAATGAAAATGCCAGAAATACTTATTTATTGCACAAGCAAAAAGACTTGTATTCTATACTATGAAGAGGGTGTATGGTGATAAACTTAGTGCATATAATGATTAGCCAAATGACACCCCACCATGATTTTAGATTGCATCAATAGTTTCTTTTCCCAGTGTTTCCCGGACTATTGTGTTTAGGTTTCTCTTTAGTCATATTTAGGTTCCCTTTGTGTGCTTGCCTCCTTATGTGTCAAATCTGTTTCCTTGTTTTATTTTGATGTTGTGTTCTGTTTTGCTTCCCTTGTGTAGTTAGTGTGATTGTGTTCAGCTGTGATCTCCACCTGTTGCCACTCCCCTCATTAGCCCTTGTGTATTTATTGTCTGCTTTTTGTCTTTGTACTTTGTCACATCCTTGACATCAATAGTTTCCTTCTGTGTGCTCTGTTCCTGACTCATGTTTATGCTATGTTCATGTCAAGTTAGTCAAATCAAGTCATGTCTAGTCTAGTTTAGTTATTTTGTAGTTTTTGGCACTGGCTGTCCATACCAGCCCTGCTTTGTTTATACTCCTGCTAATAAAGCCTAAATTTAAGTTCAGCTCTTTGAGGAGGTCCTCAAAGTATTCTTTCCGCCACCCAATTATATGCTCATTTGAAGTCAGCAGCGCCCCACCTGCACTATACACTGTGTGGGTAGAGCACCTCTTTCCTGTCCTGAGTTATCTGGTGGTTTGCCAGAATCACTTCGAGGCTGTCCAAAAGTCTTGTTCCATGGCCTCACCGAACTCCTAGATCTGAGTTTTTACTTCAGCCACTGCCTGAGCCCTGTTCCACTTGGCCTGCCAGTCCCACAGGCTAACCAAGCCAGTTAGGACTCCTTCTTCAGCTTGATGGCTCCCTTCACGTCCAGTGTCCAGGGATTACCACCACGGTAGTCACCAACCACCTGGCAACAACAGGTTTTTGCAGCTTAGCGCTGTTCTACCCCATGTTGAGCGCTTTCTCTCGTGCTTGAAAAAGGGTCACTGGACTTCTTTTTGCTTCTTGGAGATATTTCACCTCTCATCCAAAAGGCTGGCAGACCCTTGAGCAACTTACCCAGGGACTCCAAGAAGGCTGGGTACTCTGAACTGGGCCCAGGGTTCACTTACCACAAGATGGCCAGGACCACTATCAGGCCTGCCATTTGTGCTAAAATCTTGATACTTATGAATGTTCATTACTCCAAATTTGTTTGGGCTGCATGTTGTGGGTGTTTTAGTCATCTCACTGGGTTTCTTCCAATTTTTGAATCCTTTCAGGTCCATTCTTTCTTGCTTGAGTAGTACTTGACCCTTGTTTAATTTGTTAAATTACTATCATGGTTTATTGTGATGAGATGGCTTCAGTTGTACAATCAGTCATGGTGCACCTATAACTGATTTTCTCTCCCACCACTTGGGGAATAAGCTGAGTGAATCCAGTGGGTCCAGATATTGCCTCACTTGCCATGCCTGTTGTTGACTGTCAGAAGTCTCCCGTTTCTGTTATACTTCATGTGATGTGAAGCAATGAAGGGTCTGTTGGCTTGTGATCAGTTATTTAGGACCTTCCTGATTGCCAGAGTTTTAGTCCATCCACCTTTTCCACCAGCCAGTTGTGCATTCCACAGCTCCACTGGCTTGGTGTATAGGGTGGTGACTAAATCCTCAATACCTTATTTTGTTGGATCCACTGATCCACCTGTGCATTCTGAAAATGAATCCCATTATTTGTACGCCATTCTTTTGATACTCCCATGAAGCTGCAGACTTGATTGAGCATACTGATAATACTGCCATTAGCTCTACTTATCGTTTTAGTGACCACTTATCCTGTCCATTAGTTCAGTGTTCTTGTTTTGACCAAATGCTAAACCAGCTCATTGCTCTTTATACTCCTTTACAAACCTCTACCCCTCCCTCTCTGCATTCTGGAAATGTCCCCTGTTAAGCCATACTGACATTCTATTCTTCACTGCATTAACCATGTTAAAGCTAGATATTAAGTCTTTTATTTGACAGTCTCAAGGATTTGGTCATGTCCATGAGTTCTAGCCTCGAGAAAAAAGGATTTTCATCCAAGTATTACAAACTCAAATCCAAAAAAGTTGAGAGGCTGTATAAAATGTAAATAAAAACAGGATGATTTGCTTATCTCATGAACTGATAGTTAATTCACAACTGAACCTAGGAAAAATATCAGAAGTTTAAACTGAGACATTTTACTGTTTCATGAAAAATATTATCCCGTTTGAATTTGATGGCAGCAACACATCTCAAAGAAGTTGGAATGAGGGCACCAAAAGGCTCTAAGTGGTACTAAAATAAACAGCTGGAGAAACATTAGTCACATGATTGGGAACATGAGGCAAAGCTTTTCAGAAGTAAAGATGTGCAGACGCTCACCAATCTTCAAAAACGCTGCACACACTGTAGAATATTTCAGAATAATGTGTCTAAATATAAAATTGTGAAGACTGTGGATATCTCATTATCTATAATGCACAGTATCATGAAAAGATTCTGAGAATTTGGAGAACTCTTTGTGCACAGGAGACAGGCCAAAAATCTTCAGGCCTTTAGGTAGCACTTGATTGAAACAGGTCTAATTCTCAATGTATGGACTTAGGAACACTTCCAGAAATCATGGTCTGTGAACACAGTTTACTGTACCATCCACAAATGCAGGTTAAAGCCCTAACTTGTAAAGGAGAAGCTTTATGTAAACATAATCCAGAAATGTCCCTGTCTTCTCTGGGCCAAAGCTCATTTAAAACGGACTGAGGTAAAGTGTTCTGTGGTTCTGTGGTCAGACAAATAACAATTTGATTTTCGTTTTAGAAACCATGGACACTGCATTTTCTGGACTAAAAGGAAGAGGGACCACCATTCTTGATATTCACACTCAGTTCAAAAGCCTGCATTTCTGATGGTATGGGGGTGCACTAGTTCCTATGGAACTGGTGGCTTGCACATCTGGAAATGCACCATCAATGTTGAATGGTATATACAGGTTAACATGTGCTCCTTTTATGAGGTTTGCATGTTCTCTATTCTTGCAGGTTCTTTCTCCAGGTACTCTGGCTTCCTTTTGCAGTCCAAAAACCCACATGGGTTAAGTTAATACCTACACTGCAGTGAATCTCACACTGAACTGGATAAGTGGAAGAAAATGGATGGAGGGAAGGATGGCTCAAAATGGGGGACTATGCAAAAAGAAAAAAAAAGTCTGTAATTACTATTAATGCAATTGGCTTCTTGGACTGCTTGAAATAAAATCCACTGTGATATTGTACAGAAATAAATTATAAAAATTGTGTCATTATTCAAAAATTCATGGACCTAACTGTATTATATTATTATTATTAATGATTAAATTAAACATTATTCCCCCATTCCTATCAAGTGCTTGAATGTAAGGCCTTAACTTTACTAAAATGTTGTAATAAATGTTATGATTTGGTGCTATAAAATAAAACTGAATTGAACTGAAAATATGATTTAATAATTTCTAACTTATAAATAGACTAACTCAGTAATAATATATACATAGCACAGAGAATAAACGTCCTTCCTTTCCTACCAAATTTCATAAACTGTACAGCAGTTTGACAGTTTTGTGCAATATTGCCAACAGATTAAGAAACAAAGACGTAAAGCTAGAGAAACAAAAGGCTAAACTGAATAGAGAGCAAAGTCTTGGTATAAGCATGCCCATCTACCATTATCACTTGATTTCCTGTAGCACTAAACACCTTAAACTAATGTGAATATAACTTTTATATCTCAGTCTACATTATACCAACTTAACTATAATTTAAAAGTATACAAATGAGCTTCTTACTTGCGCATTAAAATCTAAACTTAATTTATAATACTCTATACTCTTTTCCTTAGTATTTGTGGTTCAATTTTGTGATGTTTAAAACAGTGTTTTCATTTTTTCACTGGCCATAATCAGGAGTTTATTATTTGTATTCTGGAGCAATAATCTTAGATTCTAAAATTCTTTCCATTCTTTTATTTTGTAAATTTTCTATCTGGCCTCAACAAAATGCATCAGGACTTCAGTCAGTCCTCATCACTTTATGAAACACATGATGCTTGTCACACATTTCAATATCTACAGTGTCTGTGTGTATGTGCATGTGTGTCAAAAGCACTTTGTTGGAAAAGGGCTTAAAGTGCATTAGGAGGCTAAACCACATGACATTTAAGTCCAAACACAAGACCATTTGTAAAGGAGGAGAAAATGGAAACAGGCACAAATTTAGTTAAAGGATGTTCAGCACTGTTTTTTGAGGGTAACCAAACTAGCTGATACACATACCAAATGAGTGTTCCACCATGACTCTTTTCCTTTACTGTGCATTACAAAACAAATACTCCAGCCTTCACCTGTCATTTGCTTACTCAGGTAAAATCCTAATGGCACATCTTTAACTGGTTCTTTGTACAAAATGAGTGATCTGAGTGTAGGGCTTCTGCATTCCAAGTACAACTCTGTGTTCTGTTCTTGCCTTCTCTGTTGCCTTGCGGCTACTGCTCTCATTCTTCCACCAATATGTGTGTGTGTGTGTGTGTGTGTGTGTGTGTGCATGCGCGTGTGTGTGTGTGTTTTTGCAAGAGTCCGGGAGCAGGTGGTGCGGGAAGTTGCTGGACAGGCCTGGTGCACCCAAGCATATGGTGAGGGTGCACTGGGAATGTCTGGCAGAGGCCCTGGACCTGGTCTTCAATTCCCACCTTCCAGCAGAACTTTAACAGCATTCCAAGGGAGGCTGGGACATTGGACCATGTTCTGCATCTCTTTGCTGAGGCATCTTCATGAAGCTGCAGCTGTAAGATGGTTGATGCCTGTTGTGGTGGTAATCCCCAAACCAGATGGTGGACCAATCCAATTAGATTGGTTAGCTTGTGAGACTCAGTTGACCACTGACAGATACCAGCAGCCCAAGCCATGGCCAACTGGCACATGACTTAAGCAGTGGCTGAAGCAAAAATTCAGGTGTAGGAGGAGTTTGGTGAGGCAACACAACAAAACCTTGGCCTCAAAGTTATTCTGGCAAACCATCAGGCAACTCAGGAAGGGAAAGTGGTGCTCGACTCACACAGTGTACAGGTGGGGTCACATGGTGGAAGGAAGACATTGGTTTCCTCAGTCCCACTGACACACCTTCTGTAGATGAAGGAGAGTCTGGCGGCAAGGGGAGGAATCACTCATCACTAAGGGAAAGGTCACAGACACAGACACACTTGGGGTGGATAAGATTCACCCTGTGTTTCTGTGGGCCATGGACATGCCTCTGCAATGTTGTGTGTAAATCTGGGGTGGTGCCTCTGGACTGGCATGGTGGTTTTCATCTTTGAGAGGAGGGACCGGAGGGTATGCTCCAGTTATAAGGGGATCACACTAGTCAGCCTCCCTGGGAAGGTGTATGTTAGGATTCTGGACAGGAGAGTCTGTCCATTAGTAGAACCTTGGATTCAGGGGAACAATGTGGTTTTTCATCCTGCCTGTGGAATGCTGGCCGAGCTCTTTATCCAGTGAAGGATATTTGCTCACACTTAGGTGGTTTTTAGCTGAGTGTGAAGTGGTGGGAATGAGAATTAGTCAGAGGCCATGGTTCTCAGCAGGAAAATCATGGAGCAAAACCCTTCACTGTCCCAAGTGAAAGAGTTTAAGTATCTAGGGGTCCTGTTCATGAGTGAGGAGAGTGAGCAATTAAGAGAGACAGATTGCTGCAGCATTTGCAGTTCAGTTTATATGGCACCAAATCACAACAGTTGCCTCAAGGTGCTTTATATTGTAAGTTAAAGACTCTGCAATAATTACAGAGAAAACCCAACAGTCAGACATACCCCTATGAGCAAGTAATTGGTGACAGTGGGAAGGAAAATTCCATTTTAACAGGAAGAAATCTCAGGCAGAACCAATCTCAGGGAGGGACAGCCATTTGCCCCAACTGGTTGGAGGGGAGGGGAGGGGGACGGCATAAAAGACACACCGTGGAAGAGAGCCAGAGATTAATAATAGCTAATTTATTGAGGTAAAGAAGCATGTTTTCTCGAAGAATATGGTCATGAAGAAATGGCCCAATGTTGTATAAAGTCATAATGTGTATGCTGTAATGTTTTAAAAAGTTATGTTGTAATAAATCTGTTGTAATGTTCCTTTAACCATACATATCTTTTTCTTATGCACTTAGAATTTTTTTCACTACTCATGGGTAAGGAACCAAATAGGGTAAATGGACTAGCTCTTATGTAGCACTTTTCTACTCTGTCTGAGCACTCCAAGCACTTATAAAACACCATATAAATATACCATACCAATATGGTATCATCATTGAACCTGATTCTCTGCAGGTAAATGAAACATTTTAAAGAAAATCACAAAAGTAATTAAGTCTTGTTACGTCCTCCAATAACACTAAAGTTGAAATTTTGAATTTCAAAGTATGTCACTTAAGGGTTAAGACGGGGCCTGATTTTTCAAGACTTTGCATGTAAGAAGAAGGATTTTAAATTCAATTCTGTAATTAACTGAAGGCTTTCAGGGGCCTTTACGACAACCTAATAATAACAAATTACAATAGTCCAACCTGGAAGTCATAAATGTTTTAACTAGTTTCTCAGCATCATTCTGAGGAAGGATGTTTCTAATTTTAGAAATATTGTGTGAATGCAAAAAAGCAGTCCTGCATATTTGCTTAACATGGGCATTGAAGGACATATCCTGGTCAAAAATGACCCAGTGACATAACTAAACTTTTGAATTCTACTTTTGTGATGCTTTTCTTTGCTTTCACTGCATCCCCTTTCAGTTGTTTTTTTTTTTTTTTGGGGGGGGGTACTCCCTTCAGTCTTCTCTTTAGCACAAAAATGCATGCCCTGCAGGGTTTAAGTCTGGAGACTGACTAGGCCAGCCTAAATTCTTCCACTTCCTGCATCTGATGAAATCCTTTGAAGTTTTGGATATGTGTTTTTAGGTCATTGCCTTGCTGCATGATGAAGAATCTCCCAATCATTTTGGTTGCATCGTTCTTTAAATTGACAGAATGCTGTAGAATTCCGAGTTCATTGTACTGATGCGTGACATCATCAATGATGATTAATGAGCCTGTCCTAGAAGAAGCCGTGCAAGCCGAAGCCATGGCATTACCTGCAGTGTTTCACAGATGAGCTTGTATATTTGGGATCATGAACAGATCCTTGCTTTCTCCAAACTTTAGCCTTTCCATCACCTTGGTAAAGGTTAATCTTTGTCTCATCAGTCCATTAAACTTTGCTCCAGAATTTCCAAGGCTTGTCTCTGTACTTCCAATTCCGGCCTGGCCTTCTTATTGTTCTTGATAATTAGTGGTTTACATCTTTTGTTGAAGCCTCCGTACCTTGCTTATGAAGTCTTCTGTGAACAGTAGTTTGTGATACCTTCTCTCGTGCCCTCTGAAGAAGGTTGTTGCTGATGTATCTAACAGTTGGTTTAGGTGCTTTCTTTACAGCATTTACAATGTTTCTGTCATCAGCTGCAACAAAACACACCTGCCAGTCACATGTTCCAATATTTTTGCTCACAAGAAATAATGGGTGGGTTCAGAAAAAACGTGCTATCTCATGAACTATGGATCCGGAAATAAGAGCTGAAATCTTTTGTGCCATATTCTTTTAATGTCAAACACAAATGTTTTCAATCTACAGCAAAAAATAAAGGGATTGGCCTCACTGTTCCAGTACTTTTGAAGGTGTGACTCTTGCTATCAAAGATTTCAAAATGCACAACAAAGAGAGAAGAGAAGAGACCTCAGCTGAGGATCACGGATATAGTGAAGGAGGACATGCAGAGGGTTGGTGTGACAGGAGGATGCTAGGGTTAGGTGAGATGGAGGCAGATGATCTGTTGTGGCTCTGTGGAACAGCTGAAAGAAGAAGCTGTTTACACATAACTCATGTAGGGTGTAATATAAACTTTGTCCATACTTTTGACTGGTACTTTATATAACACCACTGCTACAAAACATGAAAAAAATTAAGAGAGATAAAAATGTCAGAGACCAAGCTTGACTTCTATTTTTGATGTTAAGCTTTATAAGGGTGAAATATTTATGTGACTTTAAATTACTATGTGTTCCTGTTAAGTGTAACAGACTTCCTTGCACTTCATGAACTATGGTGTTACACATGGCAAACTAATTAAACATCTTTCTCAGATAGAATGGTGAGCACTAGGAGGCCCAGAGGCCTCTTACATACTCTCTCCCCAGTTACTATTCACAAGAATTCATTGCTACCACCAGTGGAGCCTTGATGCCATTACTTTTTGTACCTGATTGGTCATTCTCTGGCACTATGTAAACACCCACTTGGGCCAAGCTGAGTGGTGTGGTGTTGCTCAGGTTGTTTTTATGCAGCTCAGACAGCACAGTATAATTTTGGTATGACCCTGTACTTGGACTGCTCAACTTGGCCAAACACATCACAAATGAAAACACCACAATCAGTTTTTTCTGTGGTTTTAGTTGCTGACAGCACACACAACATAACTTTTAGAAACAAACTTTTTTGTAAAATAGGTGCTCCACAAATGCTTGAAGAATGTATACAGCCCATCCTCTCCAGATGATTGTCTTTAGCGAACTTATAGTTGAAGACAATGCACATGTATTTCTTTTTAAGTCTAACTTGAAGGAGGTGTTGCACATAATTTTACATGAATCGCATTAAAAATTAAAAACTGCAACACTGTATATAACCTGACTATTTTCTGTCATTCTTTAAATGTAAGACCTATTATGCTATTATGCTATTCTACACACTTATGCTATAATTTGCAGTATGTGAAGTGGACTGGTAACATCTAACAAAGAGCCCTCCAGACAGACACCAAGAAAAGTGGCCTTACTTGGAGCCAGCTAGAGGCAAAGGACAGAGGACTCTGGAGGTCTTTTTTTGATGGCCTACACCCCATGGGAGTGAAGGACTACAAGAAAGAGCTCAAAGGATTTTTGTTAATACAAACCACACTCACCCATTCACACACAAACATTCACACAGCATTTTATTCTATGCCTTAAATATTTTCTAACATGCACACACTCATGCAACATGGGGCAATTTGGGGGTTCAGTATCTAGCCCAAGGATATGTGACATGCAGGCTGGAGGAGCCACGGATCAATTAGTACACAACCTTCTTTACTTCCTAAGACTAGTGTTTTAGTACTCTAGACTGGTCTTATTCTCCAGACCACTTTTTGATGGTCTCGGTCTTGTCTTGGACTCGACCGCATTTGTACTCGATCTCGGACACTGAGGACTCTGGATTTTATTTCAAGACCAAACAAGACCACAACTGTGGAAATATCACAAAATATGTTTTTTACATATTTGTTAAAACTGTCACCATGTCGTGACAGCACAGCATAAGACAGACAATCCGTAAAAAGACCGAGCCCCTCCACCCTCTCCCAGTCCTCCCAGTACCAACTGGAAAAATAAACAGTTCGGTCAGAAACAACCGATCAGAACCAGGAGGAGGGTCTCAACACTGTCAATCATGCTTGTGTAGGCACTGTTCACACTCTCCCCCTTGCTCTCTGGTATGCTACAGTTTTTCCCTGACAGTAGAGCCTGTCATGAATGCTCAGGCTAGTTGGCACCGCCACTGATGATGGCAGATAAACGGTTTTCCTGGAACGATAAGTTGTTTCTCCGCCATTGGTACACTGAGCAGCGTGCACACGAGGAGTGATTGACAGTGCCAAAACCCTCCTCATGGCTCCAATCAGCTGCCCCCGACCGGGAGCCGTGCACATCTGCAGATGGTAATAGTAGCTCAGGGAGGAGGCGGAAGAGCTCGACCCTCTCACAGATCATCCGTCTCACACCACACTGCCACGACATGGTGACAGTTTTAACAAATATGTAAAAAAATGACTTTTTTATAAAAGCTACATACTGCAGCTTCTGTGTGATCTGTGCAAGAGAGAAACTTGTGGCTTTAGTTCTTATTGTCGATGATTGATTGCCATTTTTTCAGTTTTACACATCTAGCTATGTGGTTTTTTCTTTTTACAAAGATTGTTGTTGGTTTAAAAACAACATAACTTTATGTACTGTTTCTGAAAGGCAGAGAAGAGTAAAGACTATTGTGATGAACTATGAATAATTGTTTTACATTCTGCGATAAATGATGGAAGTCACCCAGAGATGGTTATATTTATTTGAGCTGTGAGCGTTTAATATCCAGGTGTTTTTACGGAAAAGTGGATCTTTCAGATCAATTTGAGAACTGATTTTGATCATGTTTCACATTTTAATGTGTCATGTAGTGTGGGACACTGGTCTTGGTCTTGACTCGGTCTCACCCTCCCCCGGTCTTGGTCTCGCCGAGGTCTCGGACTCGAAAAGTCTTGGTCTTGTCTCGGTCTCGATAAACTCTGGTCTTGGTCTTGACTTGGTCTTGGGTTAGGTGGTCTTGACTACAAAACTGCCTTAGAGATAGCTGTAGAACACGCAGTTGTAGGGAAAGAAAAACTAATGTACTGTAAATACATTTTATGGAGACACTGCACTACAAAACACAATTAACAGGGTCAGCAAAAGGTTGCTACTAGTAACTTCAAATCTCAAAATATGTCTCCCACATTACCAGTGTCAACAGCTACGCAATTAGGAAAGCTATCAAACTGAGCAGTGATAGTTTAATCACATGGAGGATAATAAAGGTTTGATACATTTGTGTAAAAATGTCTATGCTTTGAAAAGGTTGTATGGTGAAATCATTAAGGTCTGAGACTATTTGCCTGAAGCTGAGGCTGTTTATTTGATTTTGTATTTATCATGTTCCTGGGTCTTAAATGCCTTGTGAATTTCTTTGGTTTTTCCAGGCAGTGCAGTCAGCATGAAACAGAAAGAAAGAAAGAAATTATCCCTTTTCTAGTTAAGTGTTTTTGGCTCTTGATTGTACACACGCACACACACACACACACACACACACACACACACACACACACACACGAAAACGGTTTCTATCACAGAGTATGTTACACTGACGTGTATTTACTTCCCGATGAAAGACCTTAAGCGACCTTTAGAACTGGCTTAGAGTCTCTCACAACTAGTTGAGAAATGGTGTCTGATGACATAAAAGAAATGTGTGAATACTTCTGTAGATCTGACCAGAAAGTGTGAAAATCCAACCAACACAGAGAGTGGGTGAGAGGCAGAGAAATCAACATTATTTAAAAAGCAAAAAAACAAACAAACATATTAATAGAATTGATGACATTATTACAGCATTAAACAGCAAGAAGATCTGCATAGCTGCCTTGATTGGCCTTGCCAAAGTCTTTGATTCAGTCAATCATAGGATCCTCTTAGGAAGGCTTTTCAGAAGTTGGTTTGTCCACCACCTGCTGTGACTGGTTTTCCAGCTATCTAGTTGACCATGTACAACAGCTGAAAACAGAAAACATCTTATCAGAACCATTAACCATTTTCAAAGGTGTGCCTCTGGGCTCCATCTTGGGACCAACCTTGTTCTCCATCTACATTAATGATGTAGCCATAGCTGCTGGCAGTTCCCAAATCCATCTTTATGCTGATGACACCATCCTATACTCAAATTGACCTTCACTACATTCTGCAGCATGTACACTTCAATTCAGCCTCACCTCTGTAGAGCAGTCCTTTCACAACCTCCATCTCCTCCTTAACACCAGTAAGACCAAATGTATCATCTTTGGTCGAAGAAATGAGGCCTCCAATCCCCCCAAGATTAGCTGTCCCACTGGCACAGCTTTGGAGTATGTTAAATCTTACAAATACCTAGGCATCTGGCTGGATTTGTCTCTGTCTTTCACCACACACATAAACAATCTTCAGACAAAGATCAAAGCCAGATTAGGCTTCCTCTTCCACAATAAAGCCTCTTTCACTCATGCTGCCAAGCATGCTCCTGTCAAAATGACAATACTCCCAGTTCTGGATTATGGTCACATCATCTACAAAATGGCATCAAGCACTGCTCTCAGAAAACTGGACACTCTTCAGCACTCAGCCGTCTGCTGCCACACTCATCACTGTGACCTCCATAAACTGGTGGGCTGGCCTTCTGGCGGCTCCATCACTGGTTTCACTTCAACTATGAGACACCACCTTATCTGTCATATCATTCAAGGTCAAATGAATGCATCAAGCTCAGCATTCCCAATACATCTACTGTTTTTGGCTGCAGCTCCTTTCGCTTTTCAGCAGCAAATGACTGGAACACTTTACAAAGCTCCTTCAAACTTGCAACTTTAATATCTCTTACTACTTCCAACCATAAAATTTAAGACATCATAGTTGACTGTTGGTCTTGCTGATCATGCCAGATCACACTAATGTACATACCCACATACACTTTCTCCTATATATATTCATACATGCGTACAATCACACGCATCCCCTCTCTCCCCTTTATGCTAAGTCATCTATTCTTCTCCTCATTCCTGCTTTTTATCCTGTTATCATGATTTACATCCTTGCTCCACGTTAATCTCAGATTTATTTATTTAATTATTTTTGTTATTTGTTTATGTTTATGTGTATCTATGTTTAGTGGACCTGATTCTATTGTGGCCTCTTGGCCAGGTCATGTTTGTAAATGAGAACGGGTTCTCAAAAATTTTACCTGGTAAAATAAAGGTTAATTAAAATAAAATAAATAAAAAAATCATGCAGCAAGATAATGACCCAAAACTACAAAGAAGCTCATTAGAGGCAGGAAGTGGAAGGTTTTAGACTGGCCTAGTCAATCTCCAGACTTAAACCCTGTAGAGCATGCATTTTACAAGCTAAAGAAGAGACTGAAACAAAACAAACAACAACTGAAAGGGGCTGCAGTGAAAACCTGGAAAAGCATCACAAAGGAAGAATGCAAAAGTTTAGTGACATCAGTGGGTCATAGGCTTGATGCAGTTATTGCAAGCAAAGGATTTACTTGGATTTACTTATTCACCTTAATCTATTTTAAGTTTATCTGTTCCAGTACTCTTGCGCACAAGAAAAATAGGTGGGTTCAGACTTAAGGTGCTATCTTCTGAACTGTGTATCAGATCCAGATGTACATACCTGGAAATAAAAGCAGAGATGATTGTTTGTCCCACATTGATCTTTTAATGTCAAACCCAAATGTTTCAGTCTACAAAAAAAAAAAAAAAATGAAGGCATTGTCCTCACTACTCCAATACTTTTGGATGGGAGGGTACATCTCAGACTGGACAGACCTCAGCTAGCATATTAAAATTTAAAGTTCACAACAGTACAACTGGCAAAAGATTGAATGTGTGTTTCCCATTTGAAAGGGATGTCAGAAAAAAGTATCTAATCTCTACATGGCAGCAGGTACTATGACATCTTTAAGACAGGATGGTGTCTGATTGTTCATTATTTTTTATTTGATTATTTAAATTCGATTCTGAATTTAACAGGGAGCCAATGAAGAAAAGCCAATATGGTCTTTCTTTCTACTCTCAGTCAGTACTCTTGCTGCAGAATTCTGGATCAACTGAAGGTTTTGGGGGAGCTTTTAGAGAGATCTGATAATTTTTAATTACAGTAATCCAGCCTAGAAGTAATAAATGCATGAACTAGGTCTTCTGCATCACTCAGCCATAGGATATTTCTAAATTTAAATTTTTTTAATTTTCTGCAAATGAATGAAGGCACCCTACATATTAAATATGTGTTGTGGGGGGCCGAGTAAAAAAAAGAGGAGTCACAGGAAATATTAGAAAAAAACCCCTGTTTTTTATTTTAACCCCCCCCCCAAAAAAAAATCACAATTACAAAATACTGAGCTCATAAAAAAGGTCAAAGAAACAAAACTGAACTCAGGCAAAAATGTGAACAAACAAACTAGCTGCACAAACAAAACATAGCTGACCCACCTATGAAATGACACTCAGGGGTATATATGCTGGCTGATCAGACCATTAACACAACAAAGCAACAAAATTTATTTATTGCATCAGTATTTTTTATGTAGTATCAGATTTCAGCTTGTGTAACCTCTGGACACCGTTGTGGCAAAAATGCCCCATTGACTTCCATTTCTTCTCCGCCATGGGACGTAGCTCACTGCTCTCCCTTTTGTATGCGTCAGTTTAGCAGGATGTTTAGGCTTGTTTGCTCTGATGGTCCCTACAAGTGCCACTTTCCTCCTCAGAAAACTAAGATTTGTAAGTGTGACACCCTTGAGCCCCTTAGTCATGTCCAGTCAGGAGCACCATCAGCGGCATTTCCAGTATATACCTGGCATCTCCAGGCATATGATGTGGTGATGTCTGCAGTGACTCAGATTTTCAAGAAGAAATAATTTTTAAAAAGTCCAAACCCGGCCAGGCGGAAGGGGAGGGGGTCAGGACGGAGTGCTCAAGACAAAACAGAAGAAAAAACAAGGAGCAGTACAGTGCAAACAAAACTGTATAACCAGACCCAGGCAGGTGGATGAGGGATGCCAGGGAAACCACAAAGACGGTAACACAGTCCAGGGGGCCGCCCAGGCTAAGGGACAAGGCCAAAAGCACTAAACCATAGTGGCTTTGCCTTTTCTGCTTGTGAGGCTCTAGTGGTGCAGACGATTCTAGCAGTGGCTCTGGCGAAGGTGCTCAGGTGTCTCTGGTGCGGGTTCTGGAGAGCTGAAGGGGTGGCTCTGAGGGCTCAGGAGAAGGCACTTTACTTGAAGTAAAGATGACGCTGGAGACACTGAAGGCTGACGCAAAGATGCTGGGAGCTCTGGCCTCTTTTGTCTTTGGTCCGACCAAGTTGTGAATAGACTGAAGATGCCTGGTGTCAGCAGACGTGGGCAAAACATTTCTTGGCTGAGGAATAGCTGCTCGAGCCATTTCACTTGCCTAGGCCAGAACTGTGTAGACCGAAGAGACAGGGATGTTGGTGTCACTGAAGACTGGTGAGGAGCTGCAGCAGGCTCTGAAGGCTGGAAAGGAACTGCAGCAGGCTCTGAAGGTTGGAAAGGAGCTGCAGCAGGCTCTGAAGGCTGGAAAGGAGCTGCAGCAGGCTCTGAAGGTTGGAAAGGAGCTGCAGCAGGCTCTGAAGGTTGGAAAGGAGCTGCAGCAGGCTCTGAAGGTTGGAAAGAAGGCTCTGGTGACTGAAGGCACACTGCAGGCTCTGAAGACTGAAGAGACATTAGAGACACTGAAGGCTGGGATGACTGTGAAGACTTTGATGACACCCAGTCATCTCATTTGTGATCAGCGCTGCTTTGTTGGGCAAACTGCTGTCTCCAGAGGCTGAAGCGGTAGAAGAGACCTGGCTACCCCCACCTGAGGAACAGGTACGGGTGCGGGGACAGATGGACATTGGCCACTCCCACCCGAGGAGCAGGTACTGCTCTGCAGACCCTCACCCTGGGAACAGGAACAGACGTGGGGATCAACTGGTCTGCAGCTGCCACCATTACCCGAGGAATGGGTTTGGATGCAGGGTACTCAGGCACAAAGGAGACAGTTGGAGCAGCAGTCTTTGAAGGGGACTACACAGGTGCATGGACTGAATGGCCTACAACAATAGGCCCCATACTCCTGCAGCACCCCACACAGGTTACCCCAGGGGACGGGGTTGAATGTCTTCTTCAAGTTCACAAAATACATGTAGACTGGATGGGCAAACTCCCACGCACACTCAAATATCCACCACCAGGATGAAAACCGCATTGTTCCTCCTGAATCCAAAGTTTGATTAACAGACGGACCCTTGTTTCCAGCACCCTGGCATAGACCTTACCAGGGAGGCCGAGTAGTGTGATCCCCCAATAGTGTGAGCACACCCTCCGGTCTCCTTCTTAAAGATGGGGACCACCACCCTGGTCTGCCACCCCCCCAGATCTCCATGCAATGTTGCAGAAGTGTGTCAACCAAGACAGCCCTACAACATCCAGAAACTTCAGGAACTCCACCCCAGGGGCCCTGCCACTAAGGAGTTGTTTAACTACCTCAGTGACCTCACCCCCAGTGATTGGCGAATCATCTCCAGACTCTGCTTCCATTACAGAAGGCGTGGCAGTGGGATTCAGGAGCTCCTCAAAGTATTCCTTCCACCACCTGACTATAGCCTCAGTTGAGGTCAGCAGCATCCTACTCACATTATAGACCATATGAGTAGGGCACCGCTTTCCCCTCTTGAGTTGCCTAACGGTTTGCCAGAATTGCTTTGAGGCCATCTAAAAGTCTTTTTCTATGACTTCACGGAACTCCTCCCACATCCGAATTTTTGGTTCAGCCACTGCTCGAGCTGCATTCCGCTTGGCTTGCTGGTACCTGTCAGCTGCCTCCACAGTCCCACAGGCTAACCAAGCCTGATAGGACTCCTTTTTCAGCTTGATGGCTCCCTTCACCTCCAGTGACCGTCTGGCACCAACCACTGGCACAGGCACAGCTCTGAGCGGCAGCCTTAACAATGGAGGTGCAAAACATGGTCCATTCAGACTCAGTGTTGTCAGCCTTCCTCGGAATGCTGTCGAAGTTTAGCCAGAGGTGGGAGGTGAAGAGCTCACAAACTGGGGCCTCTGCCATGCATTCCCAGTGCATCCTCACAATATGTTTAGGTGTGCTGGTCTGTCCAGCATCCTCTCATGCCACCTGATCCAATTCACCACCAGGTGGTGATCAGTTGACAGCTCAGCTCCTCTCTCCACCCAAGTGTCAAGAACATAAAGCCGCCCCGCATCTGATGAAATTATTACAAAATCGATCAATGACCCATGACCTAGGGTGTCCTAGTGCCACGTGCGCTTACATTATGTCCGAACATGGTATTTGTTATGGACAAACTGTGGTTTGCACAGAAGTAACGAGCAATATCACAAACTAACCACCACCTCTTACCAGTTTTAATTAATTTTTTATATAAATAGATAAATTTATATAAATATATAACTATACATATTTATAATTTCAAACTGAATCTATGCCATTACTGCAGCCCCCCTGAAGTACCTTGCCCCACACTTTGGGAACCACTGTTTAGAGAACTACATTGACACTATAGTCTGTGTTTCTCCAACTGTGGGGCTTGAACGACCTGGGAGAAAAGTCATGCGTACCAAATGTTGAATGTTGGAATAATTCTCATGGTGGAACAAGGAAACATTAGCGGGTACATTAGAACAATGATTAGCAAAACTCTCTCACCGTCTGCTGTGTACATAGAGCCGTCGTGTCACCGTGGGAGATCCAAACCCTATCAGTGATCAATAATAAGATGTCCTAGATTTATGGACCTTTTTAATACAGTAACAACCTATTTTTCCAGGCTGAAAGTCTTCTAAATGAGTGCAATGGCATTTCCTCCCTAACTTATACACTACCCGCTTTAAGGTGTGTGTTTGAGAGACATACCAGGGAGTCAAGCATCTCTGATTTGTTGCTTTCTTTTTCTTCCAGTGTCATACACAGTGAGGATGCAACACTATTAACAAGATAATTACAAGATAATAACACTCCTTGCATGTTCAACTTTCCACCTGTCACCCTCTTATTCACACACATGTATTCTGTCTTGCTCTTCCACCTGCTCCCCACCCTCATTACACATTACTATGTGATCTGAAAACATCATAGGTCACGGAGACTCCTGCCTGACCTCATCTGTCAATCTGTCCATCATTAGTGCGAACAAAAAGCCAATCCTTGATGCAATGCCACTCACCCATTGTCTTGCTGTCCTCATACATGTTCTACATCACCCTCACATAATTCTCTGCCACTCTTGGCTTCCTCATGTGGTACCACAGACGGTCAGAAAAAATTGCACTGTCTTTGTCACAGTGCAACTCCTTCTGACCTTCTCTCATACTTCTCCATCAACACTCTCAAGGCAACCATTACATCTGTAGTGCTCTTTCTCGGCATGAAACCATACTGCTGCTCACTGATCATCGCCTCTCTTCTTAACTTTGCTTCAACAACAGCAGCTGTGCACATGACCCTTGTTCTTGAAAATTGGTACCAGTACAGTTTTTCTTCCTCAGGTATCCTCTCACTCTCCAATATTGTGTTAAACAATCTGGTCAAAAAGTTCACTGCCCTCTCTCCTAGACATCTCCTTACAGCCACTGGACCAACTGCCTTTCCACTCTTCATAGCTGTCCTCACTTCCTCCTTACTAATCTTCTGCACTTCTTTATTCACTAATTGTCCTCCATCAGTATTCTCTCACTCTCAAATTCTTCATTCATCAGCTCCTTAAAGTTTTCTCTCCATCTTCAGAGTGCAATGTCTTCATTGGTTAGTACATTTCCATCTCTATCCTTAATTACCCAAACCAGCTCCACATCTTTTTCAATCTCTCTTCCTAGTCAATTTATGCAAGTCAGTTTCTCCATCCTTAGTGTCCAACCTCACATACAGCTCACTATAAGCCTTTTGCTTTGCCTTTGCCGCCTCTCTCTTTGCTGTACACCTAGCCTCCCAGTATTCATACCTACTTTCTTCATCTCCTTGACTATCCCACTTTTTCGTTCTTAACCTCTTCCTTTGAATACTTTCCTTTTCTTCCTCATTCATTCTTCCTCTGTCCAGAGGATACACCAAACAGCTTCTTGGTAGTTTCCCTCAGCACTACAGCTGTATTCAATTCAACATAATATATTCATGTCTTTTTCAGAAGCTTACACTATCAGTATATGAACTATGAATGGAACCGTGTTCTTCCCTCTGCTGCTTTACCCATTGGTGATACTGCTTCAGAGCTGACAGAGGAGTCAAAGGACACCTCACACCAGACTTCAGTCTATGATTACAGTTTATGCTGATTATAGTTTTCAGTGGGGTTATTGCTGGGTTTCATCTCAGCCACCTCACCACACTACAGGGTGTTGTCGAAAGAGTAGCTAGGATTTATCCTCAGACAGACGAATATATTTCATCACCTTTGGTTCTGGACAGCAAAAGCCTGTGGTTCATGGCCAAACAGATTTTTTGTTGAGACTGGAGTTATTGTACACTCCAAGAGACACAAGATCAACACTAAACAAAGATGGGAAGTTTGTTCTTGTATAAATAATTTAATCTCTGCTTCTACGATTTGGCTGAATTTTGAACTTATTTCAACATTTCCTGGTGTACCGTACTTTTAATAAAAGGGTAGAAAACAAATTAGTACAAAGAGAAAAAAAAAGTTCATGCTTGTTTGCCTTTTTATGCTAGAGGAAAAGAGACATGGGACCACATCAGACAAGAAAACAATGCCCACAGCTTATAATTATGTTTGAAATGTGGTAACTTGAATATTGAGATTTCCAATTAGTTTCAAAGAAGACCAGGGAAAAAAGCCTTAAGGAGATATAAGCCTTTGCTTCACATGGTTCCACTTTACAGGCTTGAAGAGAAACAAACAAATTGCACCTCATTTGGTTGGGCTGGGTATTTATAACTGCTTTTGGCTGGCAAAGCCACAGCACACAATCAATTGCATACTCAAGAACAGCACTGACTGGACAGCACACACACACACACACACACACACACACACACACACACACATGGAAACACACAGACACACACACACACACAGGGAGAGAGAGGCAGACAGACATACACAGAGAGAGATTTTGTACAGTATGCACTAGCTTTACATGAGAACTGTTTTAAATGAAACAGTCCTTTTTGTTTGTGGCCTGGCTTGACTCTAACATTACTGAGTCAGCAATTTACTAAAGCAGTAAAGTTACTGGCTGGTTGTTTCCTGGGAATATACTGAGTATACTGAATACCGATTGCTGCTTTCCTGAAGTTTTATTTTCTTCATCAAACTGTAAGATTCCTGCCCTGCAAGAAGCAGTTGAAATATACTATCCACTGTCATGAAACATCTGAAATCCTCCCACCTTCCTTTTCTGAGAGTGTGTGTGGGCTTTGAAAGAGTTATTTCCACTCTGCGTGTCTTTGAAAGTACCAAACAGACGGTCATTTGTTCTTGCTGATTCTCTTAGCACAGCCAAGATACCATGAATACCATGTTACTATGTGTTGCTCTTTTTTTAAAGGAATAATGATATCAAAGCTTAATTAAGGATTTAATGGTGCAACTTAATAAAAGAAAGAAGAGAAAAAACTATGAGAGGAAAGCAACAATAAAAATGCTAACTTTGAGTCTCTAGCATGCATAGTCCAAAACCAATAGGTTTTCCAAGTTTAACTATCTGATATAAAGTTATTCAACTGGAGAAAAATATTTTTGGAAGCCCTATGACAGGCTGGTGACCTGTACAGGGTGTACCCTGCCTTGCACCATGACAGCCACCCTACGAAGCCTGGAAAGAATAATCCAAAAAAAAAAAAAAAAAAGGGATGGATGGATGGACATTTTTTTGGCCTTTATTAGATCGTGTACAGTGAAGAAAGACAAGAAAATGGGGAACGAGGGATAGGGGAAGACACGCAGCAAAGGGCCACTGATTGGACGCAAGCCCTGGCCACCTGCCCCACAGCCATGTGGCATGGTCACCTGCTCACCCACTGAGCCACCCTGGCACCCCCAAATCTTAATTTCAGCAGTGCACATTATAATAAATGCCTGACCTACATGCCTGACCACACACAAAAATATCCATGGTATTAACATTAAAAATACAAATACAGCTACATGCAATGAAGTTATGTTTATGTTATGTCAGTCTTAGTTATGTTATATAGTAATTCCACAGTTTTAATTAATTAAATTAACATGATTTTCATATATTTTTATTATGTTTTTTATTAATATTACATTTATTATTATTCCATAGTTATCTCACTGACATTAAATGTTTGTTTACATTTAAACTTTTTTCATGTTGAAAATATTCCATTACCCACTTAAACCAAGTAATTTTATTTTAATAATTATATATTCTATTCTTATACCTGCTAACCACAATTTACCATATCCTGGGGTGGCTTTAACTCAAGAGGTAGAGCAAGTTATCTACTAGTTGGAAGGTTGGTGGTTCGATCCCTGGTTTCTCTAATCTGCATACAAAATATCCTTGGACAAGATACCGAATCTGAATTTTAGATGAAAAGCACTTAGCCATAGGGAAAAAAAGTGCTTGCGTGAATAAGGCATACTGTATAAAGTGCTCTGAGAGCTCAAAGTAGAGTAGTAGAAAATTACTTAATAAGAACCAGTCCATTTACCATTATTCAATGACCACTTCATTAGGTACACCTTGCTATTACAAATTCCCTTGTGTATTTGAGTATCTTCAAAAGGACAAAGAGTTGGCCCAGTGTTCTAAGACCAGGAAGAAAACTGCATTGTTTCTTTTGAATCTGAGGTTCAACTACCGGACGGACCATTCTTTCTAGCACCCTGGCATAGACCTTCCCAGGGGAGGCTGAGGAGTATAATACCCTGAGAGTTGGAGCACACCCTCTGGTCCCCCATTGCCAATTCAGTGGCACCGCTCAAGATCTCCATGCGATGTTGCAGAAGCGTATCAACCAAGACAGCCTTCTCGGTGTGCAGTGCATTATGGGAATCCTCTTTGGAATATCTAGCGAGAACACAGCGATGAAAATGTTCAAATACTGTAGTTCTCTCGTTTCTCAGCTCAGGATGAATCGCATCCACCCCGAGGGCACTGTCACCAAGGAGTTGTTTAACCACTTGAGTGAACTCACCCCCAGTGATGGGCAAGTCGTTCCCCTTGTCCCCAGACTCTGCTTCCACTTCAGAAATCATGCCAGTGGGATTAAAGTGGTCCTTGAAATATTTCCTTCCATTGTCCAATTACATATTCAGTTGAAATAAACAGCGCCCAACCTGCACTATACAGTAGATCGGCCTCCGGAGTCCCACAGGCCTACTACCACCACCATGGCAGACACCAACCACCTTGCAGCTGCAAGTCTGAGCAGTAGCCTCAACAGTGTAGGTGCAGAACATAGTCCATTCAGACTCAGTGTTCTCAGCCTCCCTTGGAATGCTGCTGACAGCTCAGTTCCTCTTTTCACCTGAGTGTGCAGAACATATGGCTACAGATCTGATGATCCATCCATCCATCCATCCATCCATCCATACTCCTCTGCTTATCCTTTTCAGGTGCCATATGCACTTATGGACACCCTTATGTTTGAACATGGTGTTCGTAATGGACAAACTGTGGTTTGCACAGAAGTCCAATAACAGAACACCACTTGGGTTCAAATCTGTTCCTTCCAATCCCATCCAGTTCTCACTGTTATAGGCCATGTCAGCTTTGGAGTTTCCCAGTAGGATGACGGAGTCACCAGATGGAGCACCCTCGAGCAGCCTACCTAGCTATTCAAAGAAGGCTGGGTACTCTGAAATGTCATTTTGCCAGACAACAATCAGTCCCCAGTCTCCAGCCCGAAGGCGCATGGCAGCAACCCTATCATCCACCCATGAGAACTCCAATGTACAGGCAGCAAGCTAAGCGTATACAAAAATACCTACCCCAGCTCGTCACCTCTCATAGAGGGCAACTCCAGATGGGAAAAGAGTCCAGCCCCACTCCAGGAGGCTGGTTCCAGAGCCCAGGCCAAGCACTGAAGTGAGCCAGACTATATCTAGCCAGTATCTTCACACACTAGTTCAGGTCCCTGTCTGAGTGTGTCCCTGGGCAAGACACTTAACCTTAACCAGCCTAAATGTGAATGTGGTTGTGTGGCGTGTAGGCGCGAATTGGCAGCCACGCTTCTGTTAGACTGCCCCAGGGCAGCTGTGGCTACATTAGTAGCTTACCACCACCAAGTATGATTGAGGTGTGACTGAATGGTGCACAGAATTGTAAAGCACTTTGAGTACCGTGAAAAGCGCTATATAAGTCTAAGGCATTATTATTATTATTATTATTATTATGAGACGAACTTCAAAGCGTTCATAGCTGAGGTGTCCAAAGCATCCACACAGCATCCACAGCCAAAACATCTACAGTGTTCACGGGATCCACAGTCAAGGGTGCAAACTCTCAAAGCACTGGTATTCCAACGGGGAATGGCTGCCAGGGTACCATCACCTTCACACTGAGTCATAGCTTATCCGGTTAAGAATTATTTAAAAACTGATTGTTGAACTGAAAAAGCCCTCTTCTTCCGGCCCACGATTTGATGTCAAAAATATAAGACAAGTGGCCCTTTAAGTTACTTTTTTGTCATTTTGCTCCTCTTAATTGGAGGGGAAAACAAAATGTCAAAAAAGTAACTTAAAGGGCCACTTGTCTTATATTTTTTACATCAAACTGTGTGCCGTAAGTAGGGGGCGGGGCCAGAAGAGCCGGGAGTTTGAGACCACTAGTAAAATATGTTACGTGTCACGTGATGGTATAACATCAAAACACTGCAGGGAGGGAAGGAGCAAAGTGTGCCTGCTCTGTGCTGTGACAAGAGCGGCACTTAAAGCAGCCAGCTCTTCCCAATCGCACACACATACCTCCAGCTTCACTGGCCGTCCTTCCTTGATGCCACTCATTGAACCTGCTGCACCAGCCCTCCCCTGCAGCCGAGCCCCAAACCATGCCTCACTGCTACAAGCACATTAAGTGTCTTATTGGACCACATAAAGTATGCCTATTGCTCTATGTCCTATGCTGCTTTGGGACTCTCGGATCTCTTGGTCTAGTTCATCTTCTCCCAGCTTACAAGAACTTAAACTCTGCAAAGCCTATGGTTAAGACAGTAAGGAGATGGACCAGCAAGATAAAGCTGGAACTACAAGCCTGCTTTGACTGCACCGACTGGATTGCATTGTGGAAATTTAAGTTTAAGAACTCTGCAGGGGTTGTCTTTTGAAAACGTATTCTTGCAAGAAGAAATTTAGTCAGTACAGAGCAGGCAACAGTGCAGTGAATAATACAAAGAAACAAAGCCAGACCTTACTTATACAAAGCCTTAAAGTATCACATTACATCCAGTTATCCCATACAGGTCAAACATAGTTCAAAAAGATATATGTAGCAGATTGGTCAAACAGGTCTTAGCAGGCTTGGAGACAGAGGCATCAGACAGAAATTAGGACCATCTGTTAGGGAGCTCCCGCCGGCCTGCATATCCCCCATGTGCAGAGGTCAAGAGGTTGAGTACAACATAAAGCATGAGAGAGAACTGAATCCTTGGACATAACAAAAATAATCCTCAACATTTCCCCATTTTGATTCTACAGAATCACATGGACAGATAAGATCAATAGCTGTACCACTTTGACCACGGTGAACCACAACGTGTGGTTTTCTGTTTGTTTTTTACTAAACAAAAAAAATTCCCGATTTTTGTTTTTTCATTCCTTAAAAAAAATCCATTGGATTACACAGACCTTCATCACCTGTCTTGCTCCGATTCCTCCCCATATTCCCAGAATATGGGTCTGTGCATAGAATTTTCAGTACAGATGTCTCTGTAGGGTTAAATTTCATTTGGTACAAAGTAACAATAAACCCTGGGAGTCCAGCTCATGAAAGGAGTTCCAAAGGCCTTTAGAAGTGGGGACAGAATCCTATACAACCAGACCAGAAATAAACTGACCAAGTAAATCAGAGTAGTAAAGAGGTGCTACACTGAAAAGCTGAAAAATAGGTTTTCAGCTAATGACCATGCACCGGTGTGGAGAGGCTTGCAGGATATCAACAAACTAGGGGAGACCATCCTCCCATTGTAGAGAATCATCAATTGGCCAATGACAATTGATGAAACATAGGACTGTACTTCATCCTGTAACTCCTTGCCTCCCCAGGAACATATGCTAGGGTCCTGTTTGTGGACTTTAGCTCAGCATTCACCATTCAGCACCTTCACATTGACGTGTTCAGCCCATGTCTGCTATAATCTATTCTGTTCTCTGCACATCCATCACTGCATAATAATAATGCCTTAGACTTATATAGTGCTTTTCAAAGACACTTTACAATTTCATGCACTATTCATTCACACCTCAATCATACTTGGTGGTGGTTAGCTACTAAAGTAGCCACAGCTGCCCTGGGGCAGTCTGACAGAAGCGTGGCTGCCAATTAGCGCCTACGGCCCCTCCGACCACCACCAAACACATTCACGCTTAGGAAATGTGGGTTAAGTGTCTTGCCCACGGACACAATGACAACATGACGGGTACTCAAACCAGCGACCCTCTGGTTGCGTGGTGAGTACCTACCCACTGCGCTACTGCCACCATCCGTCACTGTATGGTTTGCTTTGGCCACCAAAAAGTACAAGAACAGACTATAACTTGCACTCCATTCAGAATTTATAGATATCCAGAGTCCGGAAAAGGACAACATTACTACAGGCCCATCATGCTCTGTTCCAACTCCTTCCAACCAGGTGTAAATACTTTTGCATTAAAATATCCACTATAATATCCACTGCACCTAAAAACTGAATCAAAGCATGCTGTATATATGCTGCATATACTGTATTTTGTACATATTTTTCTGATTTTTAATACTATAACACGTTATCCATTTCATATTTATTCCTTATTGATTCTACCATCTTTAAGTAAGTAAGTAAAATTTTATTTATATAGCACCTCTCAAGACACAAATCACAAAGTGCTTCACAACAGTAGAACAAAAGTAGAGAGAGAGGGAAAAAAAACCCTATCCTAACCAAAGTTAGAGTTTTTAGCTGTTTTTTAAAAGACACAACCAAATCCACAGCTCTCAAGCACATATAGAGAGAGTTCCAGAGTCGGGGAGCTACTGTAGCAAAAGCTCTGTCTCCTTTAGTAAGGCCAGTAGGCCCTGATCACATGCCCTCAGAGACCTGGTCGGGATGTACAGATGTAAAAGTTCACTGATGTAAGTTGGTGCTTGCATGAAGCGCTCTATAAGTAAGGACCACAATCTTAAACTGGACTCTGAATTTAATGGGGAGCCAGTGCAGCTGGATCAGTAATGGTGTGACATGAGAATACTTGGAGTACTTTGTCAGAAGCCTTGCAGCAGCATTCTGAACAACCTGGAGACACTCCAAGGAGTTTTTGCCAAGACAAGTAAACAAAGCATTACAATAATTGCATATATGCTATACATTTTTTGTTGTCTGTATGTCTATTATATCTACATTGATAGCAATGAAAAAGTCCAATTCCTTATATATGTATATTATCTATTTGGCCAGTAAAGTTGATTCAAATTCTGATTTCAAGTAAACAAAAAAAATCTGAGCTAGCTAAACAAAGCACTTCATGGCAGGATGAATCCCAGGCATGTAAACAGCAACAAAATGTATGTTACATTTTTGTATGTGTGAAAGTGAGAAAAGCCAAGAAAAAAAAAATTAAATACTAAAACTGACCATTAGCACAGTCCTAAGGAGTATTTTTATTTACATGAACTGTTTTTTATGTCACTGGCCATTAGTTGCCAACTGGGTAACCTGTTTAAGATGTACAGTAGGTCCAGTCTTGTAAGAAGTGTGACTTCTCTTGAGTAAATATGCCAAAAAGGATTTCAGGAGGCCCATCTTTTAGTGTAACAGCTTTCCAAATGTCCAAAGAATTTGCTGTCACACTAAGTGAAATGCAGGCCAGGGTTATTTAGTGTCTTACTTACTAACTTCAGTAGTTAAATCATCCTGTCAGCATGGACTTTTACTGTGGCTGCAGATTTGTGCTAGTAGTGCTACTGCCTGCACACTTCCAACAGAGCAGCCACATGAATAGTAAAGAGTTACAGCATAGTCTCTTGAAGAAAAATATCACCTAAATCTACAACAAAAAAAATTGTGTTCCGTTGACTCTTCAATGAATAGGATGAATTGCTCTAAAAGAAATCTATTTTCATTCTGAGCACATTTTGAGCACACGGCTCACAAAAAGTAAAGGAACACTTTTTGATCAGAGAATAGCATCCACTAAATTAAACTTGCTTTTGTGTTAATAAAATTAAAAACAGGTGCACCAAAACAGCAATGATCTTACAGGTGGAGGCCACTGACTATTTTTTCACTAGTTCCTAGGTTTTTATTGTCTCCCAGCACAGTCTCAAGAGCATGAAGAAGATTCCAGGACACAGGCAGTTACTCTAGGAGAGCTGGAAGGTCTTTAACCCAGTAGGTATTAGGTATTAAAAAAGGAAATCCTTGGACCTATTTTCAGACCATCTTGCAATGGGTCCTGGGTCGCTCCTGGTGCCTGTCCCCATGTGATGAGAGTATGCAGGCAGTTCCTGGAGGATAAAGGAATAGATACCACTGATTGGCCCCCATGTTCACTTGACCTAAATATTATGGAACATCTCTGGGACATTATGTTTCAATCCATCAGATCCTGCCAAGTTGCACTTCAGACTATATAGGAGCTCAGAGATGCCCTTGTGCAGATATGGGAGGAGATCCCCCAGGACACCATCCGTTTCCTTAATAGAAGCATGTCCCAACATTGTTCGGGCATGCATACAAGCACGTAGGGGACATACAAACTACTGAGTACTATTTTGAATCTCTGCAATGAATTTTTTTCAAACTACAAGACTACATGGCATCATTTAATCCCGGATACATTACCCAGTCCATATCAGTATCCAGGACGATTCTTTTTCCCATTGACATCTGATGTGTTGTCAAATTATCCCCTACCCCTTTTTTTTTTTTTTCTTTTTGAAGAGTGGGATTTTAGTTGCTCACTGGTTCTGGGTATCCTTTGTTAATTTGCGAAAATTTCAGGAATGTCTTGGCAATATGAACCAAAACTTGTTTATATTGTTTAGTATCAATAACAAAAGTCCTGAGTGCAGCCTTCAGTCTGCATGTTCAGTCCATCAAGTTCATCAGCTGAGCTCTGGAGATAATAAGCTAAACTTTTCCTTAGATTTTCAGAGTTGTTCAGTTCATACAGGAACTTCAACAGTATGGGTGAATGTGTCGCTATTTGTTCCTCCATCTCAGCCTTTGGGCCTGGTCAAGATTTCTTCTGAGAAAATGAAAACTATCTTAAGGCATTTGTTTATCCACAGCTATCTTAATGTCCTGCCATAGCATTTCAGTTGTGTTAAGGTCTGAACTTTGAGTGAGCCATTGCAACACTTTAATTCATTTCTTTTTCAGCCATTATGTTGTAGATTTGGTGGTGTGCTTAGCATCATTGTCCTGTTTGGGCCAAGCATTTGCTGTGGGACAGATGACCTCATATTTGACTCTTTGGTACACAGAAGGGTACATGGTCAACTCAATGACTGCAAGTTGCTGTAGCTCCAAATCAAGCCCAAATCATCACCCTCTACCATGATAGCTGGTATGAAGTGTTTGTGCTGATATGCTATGTTTTCTTTTTGCCAAATATGACACTGTGCATTTTGGCCCAGCATCTTCACCTTGGACTGTCCATACGGCATTGTTCCAGAAGTCTTGTGGTTTGTTCATATCAGTTTGGCCGGTGGTCACTTGGCATTAAGCAGAGGCATGAGGCTGAATTAGACTCATCCAACATGGGGTCTTTATTAAAGAAGCAAGCACTTTCCACAGACAGCAACCACTCTACAAGCAAATGGCTTCCTTTTATACTCTCCCTGCCACTGGTGAGCATCCAGAATGGACCAAGTTTGGATGTAGCCAAATAAATGAAAACCAAATAATCACACTCCAAAACCAAACAAAATTTTACACAAAGAAGGAATATTTACATATATACAAATTCATATAAATATTTCAGTAACATGTTTTTTTCAATTGATTTTATATATCTATATTAAAACTCTTTAATCTAAACTCCCCTAACCTGGCATTTTGGTTCATCCCAGGGGCTCATTAGCAGGTGATTGAGCTCCTTCCAATCTTTTGCACCACATCCTGCTCAAGAGACAACCAGGAGAAGGTGAGTACTGCTAACCTTAACACATACCTAATATTTATAACACAGAATAAAAATTGTGAACAGATAATTGTGAACAGTTCTAAGGTTTTTCTTTCTACACAGGTAGGATGGCCAGTCCCCATCCATTTTTTCCCCTTTCATAACTCTCAGTTTAACACAAACTAACTCAAAACTCAATAAAGAATACTCAAAACAATTAATGTGTTCTTTGTTTATATAGCTTATTTAAAACATCAATCCTTTATTAAACTAAATAAGCAGATAAAGATCATTACATTTCCTCCCCACTTTTAAGACTAATGCACTTCAGTCTTCATATATACATGATAGACACTCAGCTACATGGTTAGACTTCCCTGGTCAATAGCACACTGTGAATTCATAAGGTTGCAAAGAGAGATACCACCGTGCACAGTCACAGTCTTTCATCTTGTGTAGCCACTGGAGTGCACGATGATCTGTTTCCAGTACGAAGTGTAAACAGGTACTAAAAGGTAGTACCTCAACGACTCCACCGCCCACTTCTTTGCTAGACACTGACGGTTTTCAGTTGCCTAGGAGTGCCAGCCAGGTATCACTCCTGACATGTTAGATTTTTTTTTTTTTTTTAACCCTCACAAAGGATGCAAAGCACAGCGGCTTAACACCCTCTAACATTGAACAAAACCAAATCCATTTGAAAGTACTTGTGCACGCAATGAATATATTCAACACAGGAACAAAACCACACAAAAAAATCATTTAACATAGGTAACACAGTTCAACAGTCCCCACATGTCCCACAGCTCGGCAGAGTCCTCCAGATCATCCACTCCGGTGGTTCTCACCTTTGTGTAAACCATCAGTATTTACATTTGTGAACGTGTAAACATCTTGCCTCCTTCTTTTGACCTTTCTCTTGCTGTCACCTGCTCTGCTGTCCTTAACAACTTTCAGCATATGTTGGACCCTTCTCTTGCAAAAACTGTTGTCAACTTGAATCCCTCAGCCTGCCCTACTGATGTTGTATTGCCGTGCTTACGCAGGAAGGTGCAGCTTTTGAATGGTTTAGATCATACTTGTTTTTGGGTAAGCTTTAAGGGCTCACCTTCTCCCTCTACACCACTCCTATGTGGAGTTCAGCAAGGTCTTATATTATTGCAAAGAAATTTAAGCATGAAAATTCAAAAACAATAAATAATATTGCTCCATCAACTGCACCAAAGAGTAAAACAATTAAATGTCGATTAATAAATATTAGGTCTCTCTCTTCCAAGTCCCTGTTAGTAAATGAGTTAATAATTGATCAACATATTGATTTATTATGCCTTACAGAAACCTGGTTACAGCAGGATGAATGTTAGTTTAAATGAATCAACACCCCCGAGTCACACTAACTGTCAGAATGCTCGAAGCACAGGTCGAGGAGGATGAGTAGCAGCAATCGTCAGTTCCAGCTTAGTAATTAATCAAAGACCCAAGAGTTTAAATTCTTTTGAAAGCCTGACTCTTAGTCTTGTCCACCCTAATTGGGAAATTCAAAAACCTCTTTAATTTATTATTATCTATCGTCCACCTGGTCCTTACTCAGAGTTTCTGTCTGATTTCTCAGACTTTTTATCTGATTTGGTGCTCAGTTCAGATAAAATAATTGTAGTGGGTAATTATAACATCCATGTAGATGCTGAAAATGACAGCCTCAACACTGCATTTAATCTATTATTAGATTCAATTGGCTTCTGTCAAAATGTAAAGGAGCCCACCCACCACTTTAATCATACTCTGGATCTTGTCCTGACATATGGCATAGAAACTGAAGACCTAACAGTATTCCCTGAAAGCCCCCTCCTGTCTGATCATTTCTTAGTAACATTTACATTTACTTTAATGGATTACACAGCAGTGGGGAATAAGTTTTATTACAGTAGAAGTCTTTGTGAAAGTGCTGTAACTAAGTTTAAGGATCCAATTCCTTCATTATTATGCTCTTCAGTGCCATGTGCCAACACAGTGCAGAGCAGCTACCTAAACTCTGCTCCCAGTGCAGCTTTGATACTGTTTATCATAACATCATCACAACATTATGCTGCTATAGGCCTAGGCTGCTGAGGGAGTTCCCATAATGCACTGTTTCTTCTCATTCACCTTTATTTACTTGTTTATACTTCACTCTGTATTTAATCATTATTATTAATCTCTGGCTCTCTTCCACAGCATGTCTTTTGTCCTGTCTCTCTCCCTCAGCCCCAACCGGTCACAGCAGATGACTGCCCCTCCCTGAGCCTGGTTCTGCTGGAGGTTTCTTCCTGTTAAAAGGGAGTTTTTCCTTCCCACCATTGCCAAGTGTTTGCTCATAGAGGGTCGTTTTGACTGTTGGGTTTTCTGTGTTATTGTAGGGTCTTTACCCACAATACAAAGCGCCTTGAGGCGACTGTTCGTTGTGATTTGGCGCTATATAAATAAAATTGAATTGAATTGAACATTTTATTACAGAGATTAGAGCATGCCATAGGTATTAAAGGTACTGCACTGCAGTGGTTTGAATCATATCTAATAGACTCCAATTTGTTCATGTAAATGGGGAGTCGTCTTCACACATGAACCTTAATTATGGAGTTCCACAGGGTTCTGTGCTAGGACCAATTTTATTTACATTGTACATGCTTCCCTGCAGGAATGTCTTAAAGACATAAAGGCCTGGATGACCTCTAATTTCCTGCTTCTAAATTCAGATCAAACTGAAGTTCTTGTACTCAGCCCCACAAATCTTAGATACATGGTGTCGAACCAGATACTTACTCTGGATGGCATTACCTTGGCTTCCAGGAACACTGAGAAATCTTGGAGTCATTTTTGACCAGGATATGTCATTCAATGCACATATTGAACAAACATGTAGGATCGCTTTTTTGCATCTGCGCAAAATTTCTAAAATTAGAAACATCCTTTCTCAGACTGATGCTGAAAAGTTAATCCATGCATTTATTACTTCTAGGCTGGACTACTGTAATTCATTATCAGGCTGTCCTAAAAGCTCCCTGAAAAGCCTTCAGCTGATCCAAAATGCTGCAGCTAGAGTACTGACAGGGACTAGAAAGAGAGAGCAGATTTCTCCCATATTGGCTTCTCTTCATTGGCTCCCTGTTAAATCTAGGATAGAATTTAAAATCCTTCTCCTAACATACAAGGTCTTGAATAATCAGGCCCCATCTTATCTCAAAGACCTCATAGTACCGTATCACCCCAATAGAGCACTTTGCTCTCAGACTGCTGGCTTACTTGTGGTTCCTAGGATAATTCAGAGTAGAATGGGAGGCAGAGCCTTCAGCTTTCAGGCCCCTCTTCTGTGGAACCAGCTCCCAGCTTGGATTCAGGAGACAGACACCCTCTCTATTTTTAAGATTAGGCTTAAAACTTTCCTTTTTGATAAAGCTTATAGTTAGGGCTAGATCAGGTGACCCAGAACCACCCCTTATGCTGCAATAGGACTAGGCTGCTGAGGGATTCCCATAACGCACTGTTTCTTTACATTCACCTGTTTTTACTGTTTATACTTCACTCTGTATTTAATTAATTATTATTAATCTCTGGCTCTCTTCAACAGTGTGTTTTAGTTTTAACTCACTATTGTAATGCTGTTGGTGTGAATCATGCTTCCGTTTACTGGCTTCCTGTGCATTTTAGGCTTGATTTTAAGATTTGGCATGGTGGTTAGCACCATTGCCTCACAGCAAACAGGTCCTAATTTTGATTCCATCCTGGCTGGGGGCTTTCTGTGTGAACTATTCATGTTCTCCTTGTGTTTACATGGATTTTCTCTGGGTACTCCAGTTTCCTCCTGCAGTCCAAAGACATGCAGTTACTGGGGTTAGGTTAATTGGTGATTCTAAAGGTGTGAATAGTTGTCTGTCTCTCTGTGTTGGCCCTGCGACAGGCTGGCAACCTGTACAGGGTATACCCTGCCTCTCGCCCCATGTCAGCTGGGATAGGCTCCAGGATGATTTTCTTGTATGTTTTTTAATTCCTTAATGGGTTGGCATTAAGGTAATCAATTATTCTATAAAATAAATAAAAATATGCCAAAATCGTTGTTAGGCTGCTGGTAATTATATATATATATATTTTAATAAACTTTGCATTACTGTAATTACACAATGGTTTGTCCTATTGGAAAAGCTGAAACTTGTGCTTTACAGCCAACATGTGGTTATTATGATAATTTCACTCTCTAGTAATAAAACACATCTGTTTTGTATGCTTAAAAACACAGTTGCAGCATGTTTACAAAGAGTCTGGTGAGTGCTTGTTGAACAGCTCATTTAGCAAGTTGATAGTGCAACATTGATAGTGTATACATTTACTACTTTCTTCACAAGGCTTCCATCTTGGATTGTGAAGTCACCATTGCTGGAATATCTGACTTTTTTAGTCCAAAATCTGACTTGAGGGGACAGTACACTTGCAAATTCTGACTTGGAACTCAGGATTTCCACCTTCCTACTAGTCTAGCATGTCTTTCATGTCTGTGTTATTTCAGTGTCTCATTGTTTCAGTAATGGTTCATTTCATGTTTTACACCAATAGATTTCTCACGTCTTACTTTGAGTTTTGTTTCCTGTGTCAAGACTTATTCCCCATCTGTATCCCGTTACCTGTCAGCCTCAGTGTGTATACATAGTGCTGTCTTGCTAGTGACTGTCATATTCCTGGTCATCCTCCTTAGTTATATACTTTATGTTCTTGTCTTCCTCCTGCATTTGGCATCTTACCTGTTAGACTGACGTTTGGTTTGGACTGGCTATTTGATTTAGCCCCAACTAAAGCTCATCATCCCTGCAGCTGAATCTTCAACTTTCTACACTCCAGGCAAATAGACATGACTGAAATCAAGATACTAAAAATAATTCAACCTCAAGTCTGAGTCTTGGCTGTAGGACCATTAAAACACCCATAAAGTTTACAGGATACAGATACTGTGTGAAAGGGAGGAGGTACGAGCCAAATTACCATGTTTAGACTGTAGAAATCACACCCCTTAGCCTTACACTCACCCACACAGAAACATTTACCCACAAAAAACAGGCAGGGCTTTTATTTTTGTTTCCTGCAGGAGGACTAAGCGAGCAATTAGTCGTGACTTGAAAACTTTATGATGAGAAAAAACTGTTGTAAATAGTAAATAGAGGGGAAAAAAACAGCTAATTTTTGAACCTGAAGCACCACAACAAATTGTGATTGCGTCTCCATTTGCTATCATATACTAGCCAGAGGAGAAACATATTCTAGTTTTCAGGGATAACAAAAAAGATATAGACAAGTTATAGATCAGCCAGGGCAGTCAAAGAGAAAATTTAATCTATAGAAATTTTGATTGATTGAAGTTTCTCTGAATATTAGACATGGCAGGCATGATTTAGAAAGTGAACTAGTTTTCTTTCTTGTACCTTCAAACAAAGAATTATCTGTATAAGATTTAATATAAATCTCAATTTGTGTAAACATGGGTCTATCCAATTAAATTTCTTGTTTCATTTCACTCTGATTTCACTGCATTTGCACAAATCAAATGTCAGTTTATTTTAGTGAAAATGCTATTGTTGATTCAATGAAACTTTTTAAGATAAGGAAGAATTTGAGAAGAGCTTTAACATGAAGCTGCTAAACCAGCTAATGTTGGCAGCATTACAGTAGCAGTAACCTAGATAACCCACCTCAGCATCCAATAGCAACTATGACTGGAGCAAGATTAATAAATCTGTGCATCACCCTGTGAACAACATGACATGAACAAGCAAAAATGAAGTTGGATGCCAAAAATTGGGAGCTTGAACAGTTTGGGTTTTGCATTGGTTGATCTCTAGTTAATTGGTGCAGAATAAAATATTAAAACCCTCCTTACATATTTGTTTTATTTGTTACAGAATGATACCACTGAAACAAGAACAGTGTGCACATACTTAAGGAGTATCTGGTAAGTATTTTGAACTCTATGGAATTACTCTAAAATACTCAATATGTGATCTCTATTTGTAATTTCTATAGGCTTCAGCCTATCCCAGCTGCCATAGGGTGAGAGGCAGGGTACAGGCCAGCCTATTTTTTCAAGTGGTGTTGAGCAATAGTAACATCCTGACTTTCTGAATCAGCCTTTAAATACACACAGTACTTGTTACTATTTCACTTCCTTTTTGTTTTGGATCCAAACTTTTGACAATAATAAAAATCTAAAATATGAACACAGCTGTGCTTCCATCAGCACACACACAAACAGGCACATGTGCATTTGGGGTCAAATTTTGATTTGGCACAACTGCCAAAACAAAATTTGTATTTTTTTTCAGTAGAAAATTTTGAAACTGATGAAATCCTTGTGATCTTCATAGAAACATGTAAAAAAAAATCATATGAATGAAAACAGGCAGCAAAGTGTCTGAAAAACTATTTAGTGCCATTGCTAAAGGTTTGGATGAGTGTCCTCGTGTGGTCAAAGTCTGCTGCTTATCGCCACAGTGCTGCTTATTTTCTCAGCTGTAATTTTTTGTGAAACCTTTTTTTATTTGCATGATTGATAAAAGATGAAAACATAAATAGCAGCATAGCATAAATCTCGAAAAACTACACCAAATGCTGTGTGGAGGGATGGTGAATTGTGGAGTGTTAAATGTCACCGGGCATTTTTCTCTGCAATAATTATTTTTCTGTTTTGACTGAAGGTTGTTCTGCTCTGTGTTTGAGGATGCTGAGGACAACATGCAGAACCCACAGATGACCTGGAAGGTGTTGGAGTCGTCAGCAGAGGTGTGGAAGTGTTTCACAATCTTAGGAGCATTGCATATGCATATGACATTATGACATTTCCTATGTTGCTGAGCTGTTATAATTAAGGTTTTGGAATGGTTTTAATTTCAGATGATTGATAAAGGGGAAAAGATCATTTATAAGTAATTCCTGTGTAGTGTATAATGTGCGTTTGTACGAAGCTGGTTTTCCCCTTCATCCTAATTTGAAAATATTTTCAATGATAACTGCAGGTCCCATAAGATGTAAGAGCTAATGCATGTTTTAATTCGTAAATTAAGAAGAATAAAATTTTAACATTTTATTTTGAAACTGGCACATATAAATGACAGATGTTGAGAAGTTTTAGGAGTGAATAGAATATTAATTGTGTACAGTACCATTTTTTTTATCTGTGGGATTTCAGCTGATGGTTGTTATACAGCTGAACTGTGAGGAGGGGTTTTCTATATTTTTTGTATTGATAACAAATGATGTGAAAATGCCATAAGCAGCAGTGTATGAACAGGTATTGTGTGTGTTTGCAAACACTGTCATTGAGCCCCGTTGTTGTTCAGTGTGTCTTTGATAGGATTTGTTGCCATGAATACAGAAAAGCAGCAGCCCTGTGACCTCAGGATAGAGGAAACTGAATAACTGTCAGTGAACTGGAGCTCATTTTCAATGGATTCACTTTTCAGAAACTGTAAAAAATTGTCAACAGATTAAAATGTTGATTTATCGTTGATTTATATGGTAACACAAATCTATTTTTAGGTCATTTAAACACAGGCGGTTCACCAGGTTGGTGCTATGTTGTGTTTCATTGCTTAATAAATGGAGTTTTTCACAGAACCAAAATTTACTTAACTACACTGTGTGGAAATTGTTGACATAATTTGTTTTAGTAAGTCCAACGAAACAAAATCCAGTGGTTGTTGTACTCATTTAAATTTGTTAAGTTGAAACTAAAAGTATAGTTTAGTTTCTGACTGAATATAGCTGAGAGAGTTGAGTAATGAAATATTCTTTTATGTTGGTGTTAATTAACAAAGTTACATAAAGCAGAAGAAACTGTATTTTGTTGAATTTATGTCAGCCTGTTTAGTTAGCTCAATGTTGACTTCTTAATTAAATCCAAGTTGACTGGATATGGTTGGAATTACTGAAAACAGTTAAGTTGGTTGCACATAAGTCAATTTTTTTTCATTTTAATAATATTAGTACATTACATCTAACCTAACTGAGTTTCGTGGAAATTGTTGACATAACATTAAGTAAATCCAAAGAATTATTTTTTTGAGTGTATCCTAAACTAAAACAAATAAAAATCCTGGGACCATAGCAATGTCCCATGATACTGATGTTCAAAGTTGAGCAGAGAGAGCAATCTCAGTAACAGTAATACAGTATCTAGAAAATCTATTTGAATGCAGTGATCAATCATGTTGGCTGCATTAAGGACCTGTGGTCATTGTACTATAAGACAGAGAGAATCTGTAGCAAGTAATAAATAATTTGCCACTTTTGTATGAATTGTTTCTGTTCTGTGGAATACTAGTTCTTGTATAGTGCTTTTCTACGTTGTATAAGTGCTTTGAGTGCTCAGAGTAGAAAAGTGCTATGTAAGAACAACTCCATTTCCCATTTACCTATGGCCACAAGCTCGTGACCGAAAGAATGAGATCACAAATACAAGTGGCAGAAGTTTCCCCTGAAACGTGGCTGGCCTCGCCCTTAACCTCATGCCACCGAATGTGCCATCTGCGACACAGCATACTTCAAAAGTGTTGCCGTTTGTGGATTTCCATACATTGGTTGTGAAACGCAATTTCTCATCTTTCAGAAATCATGTTAATTTTTCCAATAGGACAAATGGTCACATAATTATGGTAATTCAAAGTTCCTTTGATCAGCCGCATTAGTGGTGACATGCTCAGGGCTAACCAGCTGTTCACGGTAGCAGGGGCATGTAATGGGCACTTCTCCCGGCATTATGGAGTTAAATATAGGGTGGTACAGGCATCCGAAGCCTCCTGGTCACCTCTTAGGTGAGGTGTTCCGGGCATGTCTTACTGGGTAGATGCCCCGGGTCAGACCCAGGACATGCTGGAGAGATTATATCTCTCAACTGGCCTGGAAACGCCTGGGGGTCCCCCCAGCTGGTGGAGGTGGCTGGGGAGAGGAAGGTCTGGGCTCTCTGCTTAGGCTGCTGCCCTCGTGACCAGGAAGAAAATGGATGGATGAACAATATCCGTCTCACAAACATGTCACTTTCCAAGAATCACCACGATAACACATAGGTCATATTGTCCATGCCCATAATTGTCCAGTGTTTGTAAAGCTGAACTAAATAACTTTGATCATTTTCATTTTTTGTCAAAGCTTTGTCTCTTATAATGAGAAAATACACGATTTGTTGGTTAGGTGGTTAAAGGGGAATTGAGTGATCAGATAATATTAAAAAGTTTCATCATATATTCACGTATCATGTATCAAATGTTACATGTTCATGGACTGTAGTGATATACTTCTTACTGTGACAAATGAGAACAATGTGTCTTTTTTTTCAGCTGAGATATTGCCACAAATATCTTTTAAACTGAGTAGCCTACAAACCCAGAATCTGGATTGGATCCAGATGGTGTTCAGCTTGGCACTTGCTCTTGGCTCCGCAAATGTGTACTGAATATCAGAATAATCCAATAGGTTTTTTGAGGGAGATATGTTTTTTTATTATTATTTTTGCTTTATCAGTGACCATTTTTGACTACTTTTGATTTTACCTTCATATTTCACCTTGCCTTGTTTGCATAATTTTTTTCAGCACAACCTCACATGTGTGGCAGTGCAGTTTTTCTTTTCATTTTGACATACTGTAGTAATATATTGAACCTAAAATTACACAAAAAATATAAAATAGAGGAGAAAAAAAATTTTATGACTTAAAAACACAAATATAAATTTTAATTTTGAAAAACGTATGTACAAATGTAGCAAACAAAGTTTTATACAACTATTTACATTAAAATGCAAGCAATGCCTCATGAAGTTTTGTACAACTATTCACAGAACAATCTGGTGTCACAATAAGATACCCCACAAATTATTTGTGCCAACTGAAGGGCACATCCCAGGCCCGACACTTCCAGGTGTGTGACTCCTGCTGTTGTATACCTGGAGATAGTATGTACATTTGAGTCTGCCTTTGATGGCTTTTTGGCAAGCATCTGCCTTGTCAGTGACTACACTGTTGGGTCGTGATTTTAGGGGTACCCGTGCTCCTTTCTGGACAAAAAATAAGTGGATTCAATTTCGTATACAATTCAATTAAAACTAAAGTTTCCAAAAAAAAAAAAAAATACTGAGATGAGCAGGCTCCAAGTGCAGGCTGTTTATTAGATATATTGACACAAAACACAGACAAAATACACATTTGCATAAAGTGTCATTGCCTGAAACCTGATCACCAACCAGTCGTCTTTGGGCTCTACTAACCAGCTCCTCTTTCACATGCTTAAAGAAACCCACGTCACCAGAGTGCCCAGTGTACGAAAGCTCTTGGCAGATGTCATAAATGATGGATGTCCTTCCAATTAAAACCTTTGCTATAAAACCAGTTTTTGGGTGGTTCTCACTTAGCTAAAGTTTATCCCCACAATAATTCATGTTACACAAACACAGGTGGGTGTGCAGAACCAAATTTGAGGGGGCCCACACTCATAAAATATAACAATGGTGACAATGTCCTGTGAATCAAAAATGTGCCTAAATACAACTAAGTCCTCAAGCATACACGACAGGTCTCAGTTTCATCCTACTAATCTAGAACATACAGTGTGCATAAATCCAGTGTACGTGACTGCTATAATTGTCAATAAATGATATAAAAATTATTGCTGTAAATACCAAAGTAATGAAAAATTCCCAACAACACAACACACTAAACACACTACACTACCCACTATTTATACACAAACATGTTAAAATCTTGCAAATATTTCAGATTTCAAAACTCACTATCAATATCGCTCTCTCTCTTTCACCCCATCACTCCCACAACTGTCACCTGTCCCTCAGCAACCAAATGCCACATGTTGCCATATAATTTTTTGATTGGTTAATGTGGCACATTTTTCCACCAATAGAAAAGGGGATGTCGTGATTCATTTATTTATTTATTTATTTATTTATTAGCTCCCAAGCACTTTTAGCTCGTGAATATCCTGGTTTACCTTTTTTCCTGCACCAAACATGCATCACACACGATGACAACATACAGGAAAAAGCATTGTGTAAATTATTGACCATAATTCTGGTTTTACTTGTTCTATCAACACAATTTACCAAGGATGTGACCTGCTCTTATGTCATCTTAAATCGCCAATGTCATTTGAACGCGCTGCTGCACCACTCGACTGCAGAGAGCCAAAGATAGGGATTTAATAAGGAGCTAATGTCACGGTCCTGGGTCATTTACCCAGTGTTTTTGAGTTTGTGCACTTTTGAGTTTTCTTTATTTAAATCCTGTTTTTTCTAATTTTTATATTTACTTCATGTATTCTTCTTTATTGTATTGGTTTTGTTACTAGTTACTAGTTCCCAGTTGCTTTAAAGTTCCTCAGTGTTAAATCCTTTTTTTTTTCACTCTCCTTTATTAAGTTCATTCATGTGTCTGTGTTTTTCCCATTCCCATTGTCTGACTAGACTACAGAATAATAAAACCTTGGTCATGTAGTCATGATCCTACAATCATCATATGTGGCGGTATTTCAAAACTCGGGTTCACAGTTCTGTTTACTCCTAGACCCCTTAATTTGTGTCTTGTCCTTAGTACTAGTATGGGGGACTTTAATATTGATGCATGCTGTCTTAACAAGCCATAGGCTTGTCACTAAATCATCTGTGGGAATCACGTTGATTTTATTTAACATATAAAATGCCCGACTCATGACAATGGACATACAGTATGTTTAATTTTGTTTTGTCATATGGTTTTAACAGATCATGTTGAGATTGTGGAAACTGTTTTCTCTGACATGAAGCTGTGACTTTTAACCTTTACCATCTCAAACTGTGGTCTCTAGATCTGCAGAATGCTTATGTAGATAGTTTGGCCTTTCCACATCTTCTCATTTCATTCTTGTCTACTCCAACTTTTTCTGCTGCTTACAGTGGGTGTTGAAAAGCTCACCGCTTCTCTTAATGGGTCCTGTACTAACACACTGGGCTAGGCAGCACCACTCAGAATGAGTTGCCCTAGGTTTAAAGGTCAGCCCTGGCTGAACGATTCTATTAGGGCTGCTGGGAAAGAATGCAGGAGAGCTGTTTCACAGATGGAAGGATAAGCACAGTAATCCAAAGTGAGCTACAAAGCCTACACAAAAACCACAAACAAATATACTCATATTAAACATTTATATCAATCCACATACCAGATAATACATTTTCTGTAAAACTGAAACAAGAGAAGTCTTGAAGTGGTGAATAATATTATAGCATTTCTTATGTCAGCTTTTTCAGGGTTGATATGAAAACACAGCTTCAGATTAGTCACAGGACCTGTTACTATGGTCCCAGCTCTCAAAGTCATTAAGATAATTACTATCATCTTCTTCAGGTTTTATACTGTAATTAAGCAAGAGAGGAGAAGAATAGTAATTTTGCCACAGCATAAGCCAGTGAGGACATCAAATAAGAAATATCATTATTTACTGTGTGATTTCAGCAACTAGCCCTGCACTAAAAGGGGGGTTGATGTTTGCACTGACATCTACATACGAGGATAATTGCTACTCTCAGGCTGGATGATGATACGGCACAGAAGTGATTATACTGTCTCACTGCTGACTGAAAAATAAAGATAGATAAGAAGACTGTCTAATCTGGTCATACAAGCATATGCACAAAGTGTGTGTGTGTGTTCAAAAGTAAGTGCCTAGGTATGTCTTGACATTTTAAATCATCACACCCCACTCAAGATTCTGACATTACATTGACTTACAGTACTTCATTTGTGAGTTGCTCTAACCTTAAGCACAACCACTACTTGCCTAGTAACCTAAAAGTAGCTTTAATGTATTTAACCTTTACATGTATTTACCTTATAATTTAAGACTTGCCTTTCCCCCCCCACAGACGTGCACACGTATACAGTTGTGCTTCCTCAGCAACGAATTTCATCCACCCTCCTGGAAAAATTTCCTAACCATAAATACAATTACTACTTGCTGAAACCTGTCTTAAGTCTGTGTATTAAAATACAATAATTAATGTTATGGGTACTTTACAGTGTGACTGTAAACATATTTATGCCCCCACAACATAGTATTACAAGTAAATACATACAAACACAAATCCAAATGATCAAGTCCTGCACTCTTTCTATGTCACAGTATCACTGACTCATTGAGAACAAATGAGAGCAGACAGGCTTCATTACCAGGGAACAAAGAGCAGAGGAAACCACACCAAGGACACATGTTTCCAGCCATCACTGGTCGTAATTTGGAGTCTAACATCCAAGAGGTAGCATGATGGAAATGTATAAGATCCCAAATCCAACAATAGCTGTTTTACAAAGTCAGCACCTGCAAACTTGACTAAACTTTCTGAACTTTATCATTGGGAATTTCAACAATTTGCTTGACCATGGGTTTTATTTAACAGCATTCCCTTTCAGCAAGAACTGAAAGATGAACTGAGAGTGTTACATCTCAATTTGGTTAAAAAATGAAGTTAAAAGGGGCATCTTTTCAGCTTGTGAAGCAGGTGTCATTCATTTTATTTCATTTTTTACATCAAATGTATACACAAAAGATATATTTTTCTACATATCTTTTCAACACCCTGTTTTTAATGATCAATTTTCAATGACTATTTCAGGGCTAAATAAATCTCATGACTGGCTCATCAGATTTAAGAGAAATAAAAATCAATGAACATGTGTTGATTGGTGGCATCAGTCAGATCCCTTGTATTTGCATCAGGACAATTAAAATGCTATTGCAGAGTCACAGGTTGCCAATACAGAAGTTATTTCAGAAGCATTTTCTTGTAGTCAAAATTGTACATATCTTATGTTAATGAATCCAGCTGTCTTTATTTTTCTCTCAGCAGCATATTGAGCTTTAATAAATGTAAATGTAGCGGCTGAAGTATAGCACATTATAGTTACCTCTTGAGCCAGTGTGTCTCTAATAACACATCCCTTTGCAAGTAGCATAACTAATGACAAAAATTAATGGCCACTGGTATACCAGTTTATTTTCTTTTGATAAAAACAGTAGTAAGTGATTGAATGTCATGTAAAATACTCACAGTGTAAAGCTACATGGTGGACAGTTCTATTTAATTTGATTGAAAAGGGAATTTGTGGCTAGGAAAAATACACCTTTGTTCCCCATAAAATGATGAATTTGCTGAGAACATACTCTTATAAGGTTTATTATAATAGTCAGTGTGAGTCGATGACTATGAAGATCCCATTTATCTAGAATATAAATGCTGTCATATACCCACACCTCAGTCAATGAATAGATTCAATGTCAGTAAAACAAAAGCAGCCTGTTTTGTTGTTAGTCTTCCAAGGACAGCAGAGCATTTGTGTCCCAATGGCTCTCTTCCAGACAGTTATACAGGGCTGCCCCTCTGACCTTGTGTAAAATTCCTGAAGGACATCCTGAAAAAGAACAATGGCAGAGAACAAAGTTAGACAGCTGTTCCCAAGCTTCTATCCACCCCATGCTCAACACTGATGTTGACGAGGAGAGATCTAATACTAACACGGGACCGGTGTTTACCCCCTCCTCTTCCTATTTTGACACACTATTTAGATGGCGGTACCGCCTTTGTGAACATCTCACTCCCAGAGGACTTTTATACCTTGTAGCATAACAGTTAAACAAGTCCAAGTGTTTTGATGTGATTTGGGAGTCACTTGCTGTATTAAATTTTTGCTGACATCGCTGCAGCAATGTGAATGTCTTTAATGTTTATGATGTCTTTGTTGTTGTGTTTGTATTTGTCTGGCAGTTGCCACAAGACAAGCACAATTTCTGAAAGCAAAGTCATGGTTCGTCAGTCTGGGAGCCTCAGTTTTGAGTTTTTCTGAGTTCATGTTTTGTTTTGGTTTTGAGAATGATTTATGTTTGAGTTTATTTCTTTTGTAATAGTGGTTGTACCTAGTTAAGTTACTATTTGTTGAATAATTTATTTGGTTTAATTTCCTGTATATAGAACTTTTGAGGTCTGGACCATTTTCTGTGGCACTTTTGAAAGCCACAGAAAATGGAGTTGAATTTTCAGCTTAGGTGGTCTTTGCATGTTCTCTGAAGAGTGGCAACATGGGAGCCTCAAAACAGCTCTCCAATGACCTGAAAACAAAGATCGTTCAACATCATGGTTCAGGAGAAGGATCCAAAAAGCTCTCTCAGAGATTTCAGCTGTCAGTTTCCACTGTGAGGAACATAGTGAGGAAATGGAAGAGCACAGGCTCAGTTCTAGTTAAAGCACAAAGTGGCCAAGAAAACTCTCAGATAGGCAGAGGCGAAGGATGGTGAGAACAGTCATAGTCAATCCACAGAGCAGCTCCAAAGACCTCCAACATCATCTTGCTGCAGATGGTGTCACTGTGCATCGTTCAACTATTCAGTGCACTTTGCACAAGGAGAGGCTGTATGAGAGAGTAATGCAGAAGAAGCCTTTTCTGCACACACACCACAAACAGAGTAGCTTGAGGTATGCTAAAGCACATTTGGACAAGCAGCTTCATTCTGGAATAAGGTGCTGTGGACTGATGAAACTAACACTGAGTTATTTGGACAGAACAAGGGGCGCTATGCATGGAGGAAAAAGAACACAGCATTCCAAGACAAACACTTGGTACCCACAGGAACATTTGGTGGTGGTCCCATCATGCTGTGGGGCTGTGTGGCCAGTGCAGGTACTGGGAATCTTGTTAAAGTTGAGGGTCGCATGGAGTCCAGTCAATATCAGCAGATTCTTGAGAACAATGTTCAAGAATCAGTGACAAAGTTGAAGTTGCACCGGGGCTGGATACTTCAACAAGACAACGACCCTAAACACTGCTCAACATCTACTAAGGCATTCATGCAGAGGAACAAGTCCAACGTTCTGGAATGACCATCTCAGTCCCTAGACCTGAATACTATTGAAAATCTGTGGTGGGATTTAAAGCGGCTGTCCATGCTGGGAAACCATCAAACATGACTGAACTGGAGATGTTTTGGAAGGAAGAATGGTCCAAAATACCTTCAACCAGAATCCAGACTCTCATTGGAACATGTATGTCACATGTTGAGGCCAACTTTCCCCTGTGTCATTATGTGGTCTTCAGCTTTGTTCCCCACTTGTTACTTCTCCCCTTGTTATTGTCTGTGTCTACCCTTGTCCTGTATCGGATCATCCATGTTGTTGTGTGTTCCCCTTGCTCTGTTGTTCCTGTGTTTCTGGATGTTTGCATTCCTTGGCTTGGTACTCTGTTATCTTTTCAATTTTGTGATTTTCCTGCACCAAGAAGCATTAAAGCTTGTTTAAAGTTTATTTCTGTACTGCATTTGGTTCCAAAAAACTCTGTCTTCCATACAGTATTTAATGATAAAGACAATAAATACAAATACAAAACACAATACAATACACATGTCTGTTATAGTCAAGCTATGAATAAATGTTAAGATGAGAGACACAGACTAGCAAAATAAAACAGGAAAAGAGTGAACAGGAATACAAACTAAGGCTTAATACATAAGGAGGCAGGGAAAACATGGGAACAGGGCACGGAGACAAACGCACACAAGGACACCGATGAGTAACTTAGGGAACACCAGAGAACCGTGAATCTAATATAAATAAACCATAGCCAAGAACATGAACATACCCAACTGGAGCAAAAAACACAGCCCCTCAAAACCTAAGAACCACAAAACACTGGGCAAAGGCCCGGGACCATGACAGTAGAGGCTGTTTTAGTTTGCATACATCTGCATGCATGTGTCTGTGAGCACATGACCACAAATCACTACAAGCTGCATCATAGCCATCTTCTTTTGCTTGTCATACTCAAAACTAAGATTTTATTTTTGCTTGAAATGGTCTAGTTCTCAACTACCGTGATATTAATTGAAGGACTATTGTCTCGAGGCCTGCCTACAAATCAGATCATTTCTGATGGTAAAATGGCTTAGATGAATATGACATGATGATCTCTAAAAAGAAGTTTGATGGGTCAAGAGAGTTTTTCTAATCACTGGTTTTATAAACAAAGCTTTTTAAAAATGAAGGTGAATGGTTATTATTTGTTTATTACCAAACTGTCCACTGTGAACAAATACTGATTGTGTTTCTGAACATTTCAGACTTTACTGTATTTCCAGATCTGAGACAGTACAATGTTTAAGACCCAATTTACAATAAAAAAAGGTATCCTTTACTTTACGGGAAGTACAAGAGTTTCTTCTGATATAAATCGGACCTCTGCTATCAATTTAAGCACTATGAAGATAATTTTGTTGCTGTTCTCTGACTCAGAGAAATCTGGATAGATTTAATGGACCATCCTTCCTATTTATTTGACTTGACACATCTGCTCAAACATCCAAAAATGCAGAACAAAGATTGTTTATTGATGTACAGAACCATCTGCACTGCTAAGAGGTTTTTTTTATCTTCCTGAAAACCAGGTTTCATAGGGGCCTCTGATACAACAATAAAAGTAGGGTGAATCCCTTCTTTTTGAAATACATACAGTGCAGTCACCACTGAGCTTCGGCACCATGCTGCTGCATTCCACTGAATCAGTTGGGTTGTAGAAAACAATAACAGCAGAGACTCTTATTCACTAAACTGAAGTACAGGGTCTATGGAGTGTGTTTGAAATGTGTGTGTGTGAAATCTAAAAAGAATAAAACTGAAGATTATTGATATTGTAAAGATTAGAGATTAGAATTATTAGTATAAGATGATCATTGCATGATCCACATAACAATGTAAGGAATAAAATAAACTTTTTAGGTTGAAATCAGAAATTATATACACTTTTTCTCTCTTCAATGTGATGTGTCCACCAGCATCGCAGATGGCATAATTCTATTCTATTCTATTCTATTCTACTATATTCAAAGGAATAGAATAGAATAGAATAGAATAGAATAGAATAGAATAGAATAGAATGCCTTTATTTCATCATGCAGAAAGTACAGTGAGATTGGAGGGCCACTCCTGTTCAGTGCCGTGCTGTAGACAGTCACACTTTCTAAAATATAAAATAGAACTTCTAAAAATATACAGAAAATAAAACAGAATGTATAAAATATATATATATATATATTGTAAAAAAAAGTGTGCATATGTATTTGTATACATACATACTTTTATTTATATATATATATATATATATATATATATATATATATATACATACATATATATATACAATTTATATATATATATATATATATATATATATATATATATATATATATATAAAATGGAGAAGGTGAGTATTGCACTTGGTGAATGAATATCACTACTGAATGAATACTGGATATTGCGTGACATAGAAATGATAGATATTGTTCAGTATGAATAATATAATATTGCACAGAGATGTGGGTGTTGCACAGTCAGAGTGGGTGACTGTGTGAGTTCAGGGTGGTGATTGCTCGGGTGAAGAAATTGTTCTTGAGTCTGCTTGTTCTGGTGTTGATGCACCTGTAGTGCCTGCCAGAGGGCAGCAGGTCAGACAGTTCAAAGCCAGGGTGTGAGCTGTCCTTGATGATGTTTCTGGCTCTGCTGAGACAGTGGGAGGTGTAGATGTCCATCAGGGAGGGGAGAAGGCAGCCAACAATTGCGCTGTCTTGATTACCCTCTGAAGCCTCACCCTGTCTGCCTCAGTGCAGCTGCCGTACCATACTGTGATTGGTACGTCAGCAGGCTCTCAATGGATGAGCTGTAGAAGGTTAGAAGAAGGTTTCAGTCCAAGTTGTTCTTCCTTAGGACCCTCAGGAAGTGAAGTCACTTCTTGATAACAGCTGTGATGTTATCTGACCAAAAACGATCAGTAGAGATGAGGACACCAAGAAACCTGAAGATGTGGACACTCTCCACACACTCACTGTTGATGTAGATGGGGACTATGTCAGTCCTGTGCTTCTTGAAGTCAATGATGATTTCTTTGGTTTTCATACTGTTCAGTGCCAGGTTGTTCTCTGAACACCAGGCTGTCAACTTTAGGACCTCCTCTCTGTAGGCTGGCTCATCTCCCCTTGAGATGAGTCCGACCACTGTGGTGTCATCAGCAAATTTGACGATGAGGTTGTTATTGTGGGCCGAACTGCAGTCATGGCTGTAGAGACAGTACAGGAGGGGGCTCAGCACACAGCCCTGTGGGGAGCCAGTGCTCAGTCTGTGGGTGGAGAAGAGATGGGGGCCAAGTCTTACAGTCTGGGGCTGGTTGGTTATGTCTACATGTACATCTGAATGGGAAGAGAAACTATTTTCCAAGTCCTTATGAAGTTAGAAACAAATTCCACAATCATATTTGTACACTTGATTCACTTAACACTAGGTGGGTAGTCTCATTGTTTTTATTGGTTAAATTTTCCTCTAGAGAGATTTTGCAAGCTCTTTGCTTAATGTGAAGAAGTATCTAAAGCAGCATATGTACAGGTAGACTGGACAGGCCACTTTGTTGTATTCCCACTAACAGCTGACTGTGGAATATTTAGTAGTGAGAAATTTTCATGACAGGACTTGTTGCACAGGTGGCATCCTATCACAGTACCACGCTAGAATTCACGGAGCTCCTGAGAGCGACCCATTCTTTCACAAATGTTTGTAGAAGCAGTAGGCATGCCTAGTTGCTTGATTTTATATACCAGTGGCATGAAAATGATTAGAACACCCACATTTAATTATTTAGATGGGTGAATCATATTACATGTTTAAACTAAAAAAAAAAATCTACCATTTTAAGAAAAAAAGATTTGAAGAGAGAAAAATCTTGAAAAAGTTGGGACAGCGGGAAATGTAACCGGTACTAAAAAAAACAGCTGGAGGAACATTTGCAGCTAATTAATTTACAATAGGTCAGTAACATAATTGGATATAAAAAGAACATTTTAAAAAGGCAGAGTTTCTCAGAAGTAAATATGGGCAGAGGTTTAATAATCTGCTAAAACTTATGTGAACGTGATTCAAAAATCCTACCTTTCCCATCTTTTCTTGGCCAATACTCATGTGAAATGGTCTCAGGTAAAGTGGAAAACTTTTCTATGGGCAGATGATTTGAAATTTGAAATTGTTTTTGGAATTTATTTAGCCTGGAGGACACATTCCAAACAAGAATTGAAGAACAATCCAGCTTATCACCACTCAGTTCAAAAAACTGACTCTCTGGTGGTACAGATATGGTCACTTAAAACTGCTGCTCCCAGCAGGCTGTCAGTCAATTACCAGCCACTGGGAGTCCCTCCTCCTCCTCCGGAGGTATATCTTTCTACTTGAGTCACTAAAACTTTGACTTGTATGGTTTCAAATTGTTTTGATTGGTTTTATGTTTAAATATGTTCTCCTGCTGATATATAAAAACTTAATCAAACTTATGATTTGCGAATGTAAAATTGATGGATAAAACTTTACAGTCAGTTTGACCATTCAGACATTTTGCACTGCAATTCACCAAAACTTAACAATGAACTATGAATTACTCAAAAAAGGTACTTAACTTTATGGACATGGGAGCAGGGAAAAAGGTCTTTATAATGTAATTGTGACAGAGGCAGCAAACCTCATGGTGCCAGCCAGAAAACGGGACATTCAAAGACTACCAATAAAATGACATCTAGACCACTGTGCGAATTCCCTAAATTTAAGGTTTTCCAACTTGATAGTCAGATAGACACTATTTTTATTGGAGTGCCGCTTTAAGAGCGTGCAATTTATGTTTAAAAGAAAAATACAAATTGGTTTGTGGCAGGCAGTTTATTGCATTTTAAAGCTGCAGTCTGTAAATTATTTGTAAAACTGGTCATAAGACATCTATGTAACCCTTTATAAATCATGTTATTAATGTGCTTATTTATTTATTTATCGCCAGTCTTAAGAAAGCCGGGGAAAGTGTCAGGAGGTTCCTGCATCTTAAGCCACACTCACACACAATGTGATTTAAAATAAAAAATACTATAGAGGGATGTCTATGGTTGGGCTGAATTGTGTCAGACATCAGATGACTCCTCAGCCTCATTTAACAGTAAGGATACTTGTAACAAATGTAGCCTGTTTTTAGCTTTGGAGGTCAGGCTGAGTGAATTGAAGACTTGACTCCACACCCTGGAAAATTTGGTAGCTAGCCAGGCCCCTGGAGTCGGTGCTGACCAAGGTACCTTAGCTGCTGTTAGCTAGGCCAGCTGGTTGACGTGAGCAGGGAGCGTAGTTGTAAAAAAAAAGGCCCTGGGTACACCACCAAACCATTCACGTCTCTAACCATTTTTCCCCACTCTGCGACACACCTGCTGAGGAACAAACTCTGGTTATTGGCAACTCTGTTTTGATTAATGTGAAGACATAAAGCTAGAGACACCAGCAACCATAGTCAAATGTCTTTCAGAGGCCAGAACAGGCAACATTCAAGGAAATTTGAAACTGCTGGCTAAAGCTAAACGTAAATTTGGTAAAATTATAATTCATGTCAGCAGTAATGGCACCCAGTTACACCAATCAGGGGTCACTAAAGTTAATACTGAATCTGTGTGTTACTTTGCAAAAACAATATCGGACTCTGTAGTTTTGTCTGAGCCCCTCCCCAATCAAACCAGGAGTCAACATGTTTAGCTGCATGTTCTCCATGGGACATAAAGAACTTAAGCATAAAAATTGCACCAAAAAGTAAAACAGTTAAATGTGGATTATTAAATATAAGGTCTCTCTCTTCCAAGTCCCTGTTAGTAAATGATTTAGAAATTGATCAACATATTGATTTATTGTGCCTTACACAAACCTGGTTACAACAAAACGATGCGTCATTTCTCCTGTCTCTCGCCCCTAAATTCTGACTCTTAGTCTTCTCCGCCCTAATTGGGAAATTCAAAAACCTCTTTAATTTGTTATTATCTATCATCCACCTGGTCCTTACTCAGAGTTTCTGTCTGATTTCTCAGACTTTTTATCTGATTTAGTGCTCAGTTCAGAAAAAATCATTATAGTGGATGATTTTAACATCCATGTAGATGCTGAAAATGACAGCCTCAACACTGCATTTAATCTATTATTAGATTCAATTGGCTTCTGTCAAAATGTAAAGGAGCCCACCCACCACTTTAATCATACTCTGGATCTTGTCCTGACATATGGCATTGAAACTGAAGACCTAACAGTATTCCCTGAAAGCCCCCTCCTGTCAGATCATTTCTTAGTAACATTTACATTTACTTTAATGGATTACACAGCAGTGGGGAATAAGTTTTATTACAGTAGAAGTCTTTCTGAAAGTGCTGTAACTAAGTTTAAGGATCTAATTCCTTCATTATTATGCTCTTCAGTGCCATGTGCCAACACAGTGCAGAGCAGCTACCTAAACTCTGCTCCCAGTGAGGTAGATTATCTCATCGATAGTTTTACATCCTCACTGCGTACGACTTTGGATACTGTGGCTCCTCTGAAAAGGAAAGCCTCAAATCAGAAGTGCCTGACTCCGTGGTATAATTCACAAATGCGCAGCTTAAAGCAGATAACCCGTAAGCTGGAGAGGGAATGGCGTCTCACTAAAGTAGAAGATACTCATTTAGCCTGGAAAAAGAGTTTGTTGCTCTATAAAAGAGCCCTCCATAAAGCTAGGACATCTTACTATTCATCATTAATTGAAGAAAATAAGAACAACCCCAGGTTTGTTTTCAGCACTGTAGCCAGGCTGACAAAGAGTCAGAGCTCTGTAGAGCCGAGTATTCCTTTCACTTTAACTAGTAATGACTTCATAGATTTCTTTACAAATAAAATTTTAATCATTAGAGAAAAAATTTTCATAACCATCTCAAAGATTTATCTTTATATTCGGCTGCTTTCAGTACTGCTGGGATATTTTTTAGACCCGTTCTCTCTGATTGATCTTTCTGAGTTAGCTTCAATAGTTACGTCCACCAAACCATCAACATGTCTATTAGACCCCACTCCTACTACACTGCTCAAAGAAGTCTTACCATTAATTGATGCTTCAGTCTTTAATATGCTCAATTTATCTTTATTATTTGGCTATGTATAACAGATGTTTAATGTGGCAGTAATTAAACCATTACTTAAAAAGTCATTACCACTTCTAGGCTGGACTACCGTAATTCATTATTATCAGGCTGTCCTAAAAGCTCCCTGAAAAGCCTTCAGCTGATCCAAAATGCTGCAGCTAGAGTACTGACAGGGACTAGAAAGAGAGAGCAGATTTCTCCCATATTGGCTTCTCTTCATTGGCTCCCTGTTAAATCTAGAATAGAATTTAAAATCCTTCTCCTAACATACAAGGTCTTGAATAATCAGGCCCCATCTTATCTTAATGACCTTATAAAGTGCCCTATTGGGGTGGTACACATACCTGTCAAGTTTTCTATTTAAGAAAAAATAGAAGTTGCTTTATGACGTCATCACCTAATTTGCATAATTGGTCATTTGCAGTAGTTGCTACAGTCGGTGCTGTAGGAGAGATGGATAACATCTTTGGAGAGACAAAAAGTGAAGAAAGGTCTGGGCAACACCAAAGCATACGAAAGAACGCAGCATGAAGCCTTTATGTACACAAAACACAGGATTTCAGGTTTCAGTTATATCTCCAAAACTTTCCTAAAGTTGCTGACATCACCAGAAAAAGCCACTAAATTTTGTCGCTAGTCACTTTAGGAAAAAAAAGCCGCTACATGGGTCTGCAAAGCCGCTAAGTTGGCAACACTGAGCCCAACCGAGGTCCAGTTATTGTTCTCATTTTGTTCCCGCTGTCGGCACTAACCTTGCGAGAACTGCCACCCAGGCTACTGTAGGTGGCAGTTCTCATGAGACTAGTGACAGAATTCAGTTTGGAGTGGCACAGGAATACCTTCTTAAAAATTATTATATTAAAATATGGGAAATTTACGGGAAAATAATAATACAGGAGGACGGTGGGACAGAGGGGTAAAATATGGAAGTCTCCCAGCCAAAACGGGAGACTTGACAGGTATGGTGATATGGTACGTATCACCCCAATAGGGCACTTTGCTCTCAGACTCCTGGCTTACTTGTGGTTCCTAGTACAGAGGACTGATCTCAGACTTTGTGGACTGGTGTCTGAACAATCACCTCCAGATTAATGCGGGGAAGACCAAAGAACTGGTGGTGGACTTCCGCAGGTGCAGACATCCCCCTCCATCAGTGAACATCCAGTGAACCTTTGTCAGTCCAGTCCTGTTTGTTATTTATGTGAACATGTATTTGTAAGAGTCAGCTTTGTAAGAGTTGACTCTTATAAATACCTGGGTGTTCACATAAATAAAAAACAGGACTGGACTGACAATACTGTGAAACTGTACAGGAGAGGCCAGCGTAGACTTCACCTACTCAGGAGACTGAGGTCATTTGGAGTTTGGGGGAACTCCTAAGGACTTTTTATGACTCACTAGTGGTATCAGCCATTGTATATGTGGTCTGCTGGAGTACCAGCATCATGACAGCAGACAGGAAGAGACTGAACAAAATCATAAAGAGGGCTGGCTCTGTCTTGGGATGTCACTTAGACCCTGTGCAGGTGGTGGGACACAAGAGGATGCAAGCAAAACTGGCATCCATACTGGGGAATAACTCTCACCCCGTGCATGGGACTGTGGCAGCACTGGGCAGCTCCTTCAGGGAGAGACTGCTCCATCCGAAGTGTGTAAGAGAGCGCTATTGTAGGTCCTTCCTTACTGCTGCTGTCAGACTCTACAACCATCACTGACCCACAGCAAACTAGCTACTATTTACTATTTTACTCATTTCACCTAAACTAAGCAAGTGCAAAAATGTTCATGTGCAATGAACAACAAATGCAATAAATTAGCAATAATTATTCGTTTTTTACTAAAGGTATATAAATATCTAGAGATTTTTGTTGTAGAGTATTTTAGTAATATCCTCTCATATTTTATATATTATTTATTCTTGTTTCAAAATTTACCTTTTTGATCAGGCTTATAGTTAGGGCTGGATGAGGTGACCCTGAATCATCTCATTGTTGTGCTGCTATAGGCCTAGCCTGCTGGGGGGTCCCATGAAGCACTAAGTATTTCTTTTTCATTCACCTCTTTTCACTCTGTTTATACTTCACTCTTTATTTAATCATGAATTATTATTAATCTCTGGCTCTCTTCCACTGCATGTCTTTTGTCCTGTTTCTCTCCCTTCAACCCCAACCGGTTGTGGCAGATGCCCCTTCCTGAGCCTGGTTCTGCTGGAGGTTTCTTCCTGATAAAATGGAGTTTTTCCTTCCCACTGTTGCCATGTGCTTGCTCATAGGGGGTCGTTTTGACTGTTGGGTTATCTCTGTGATTATTGTAGGGTCTTTACCATACAAAATAATTTGCCTTGAGGTGACTGTTGTGATTTGGTGCTACATGAATAAAATTAGGATGGACAGGTCAGAATAAGCAATTTGGAGACAAGAAGGCAAGACTATGAAGGTTTGGACGTGTTCAGAGAAGGGATAGTAGATGTAATATATATTTTGTATCTTATTTATATGATAATATAAATGGATGGATGATGGATAATCTAACATAATACAATATCTATATTCTTTTGGCCCAGGTACTTGTCCTGCTTGTCAATTATCTCGCCATGTACCAAGTCCAGATCCCCCTCTTATCCACCATTCAGGCACACTTGTCCTTGCTGTATATCCTGGTGAGGTGAATCACTGAGTTAATGTCTTGCTTAATTGTAGTATATAGTTTGATGTAATCCATGTAAAGGAGGTACATAGACAATATCAAGCTGTACAGGAGGTGAATCTTCATCTGTTTTGCGATAAGATAGCTGAGGGGGTTGAGGCCTGTGGAGAACAGCCATTCAATTAAATTTTATTTATGGTGCCAAATCACAACAAACAGTTGCCTCAAGGCATTTTATATTGTAAGGTAAGGACCATAAAATAACAGAGAAAACCCAAGAATCAAAGACCCCCTATGAGCAAGCACTTTGTGACAGTGGGAAGGAAAAACTTCTTTTAACAAGAAGAAACCGCAGAACCAGGCTCAAGGAGGGGCAGTCATGACCAGTTTGGGCTGAGCGGAGGGAGACAGGATAAAATAAATGCTGTGGAAGGAAGCCAGAGATTAATAATGACTAATGATTAAATGCAGAGTTTTATATATAAATACTGCATCATGGGAACCCCCCGACCCCCAGCAGCCTAGGTCTATTGCAGCTTAACTAAGGGATGACTCAGAGTCACCTGATCCAGTCCTAACTATAAGCTTGATCAAAAAAGCAGTGGGGAAAAGCTCCCCGTTGGTATACTACTTATTGATGGTGACTTCTGACTGTCTTGGAGCTGGCCTCCAGTGTTATCTCCCACAGTTCCACTGAATTCCTGAGGAAGTTTAACAGTTAACCTTCTATATCACAAAACACTCCAGCAAGTGTAAGGTCATAGGTCTTCTTGTAGTTGGTTCAGGCAGTGCTTAGGCTTGTCTGCCTAGTCTTACAGTTTTGGTGTACTGCTCTGTCAACCACTGGCTGGTGTTTTGACTCTCTGATATTGTCCCCTCTGAGCTGCACTCGTGTGTTGACTCATGTGCCTATTCCGCTTGGTTGCTATTATGTTTGAAAGAAGCTTTCATGTTGTGGAGAGGACAGTAGTTCAAACGTATCATACGCTTGTGGGGATCATTCGTGAGTATTGTTCATCATTCATTGAGTACCTGTTGTAGCAGCCCACTTATATGCTGCCAGATATTCATTAAGTGGAATTAGTTTTTTCATCCTGTAGATGTGGATCCTATCAGGTCTTGGTGCTGTCCAGCTCTTCATGCCTGATACTTGTTGAATATCTGTCTTTGTGATCTTGATTGGTTCTTGTTCTCTGAGGCTGCAGTGGTCTGCTTTGGTTTGCTCTTAGACAATATCTTGTGACACCTCTTTTTCACAGTGTGTGTCCTTGTGCCATTGTTCCCTTACAGCTGGGAGTACACCCTGCGTGGGAGTTTGGAGATCAGACCATTTATTATCTTGGCCTCATTATCTTTGGCGTATCCTGTATTGCCAGAAGTATTTGCTTGTCTGCCTTCACACACATATGAACTTGAGTGACATGCCATTCTTAATCCTTAATCCATCATCCATTAATGATGTCGGCTCGGGTTGTGGTCAGGACTCAGTCAAGTACTTCCCACACCAAACTCACTCATCCATGTGTTTATGTGCACTAGCACACAAAGCAGTAATGTTGGAACAAAGTTGGTAGGCTGAAGCATTAAGAATTCATGTCACTGAACATAGAGATACTGTAAATCTACTTTAAAAAAAACCCAAAAAAAAACAAGCAATCAACAATGTTGTCCAGTGGAGAATATTATTGGGAGCTGCTGTTTGATTCCAGTGACAAAGATGTAAAATAGTACTTAATTTTTTCTTTATTGTTTTTTCTAATTACCTCTGTTAAAAAGCTAATTTAATATAGTCAGCACATGCAAGACATTAAGTAAGAGCTCTTTTGCAGTGGAAGGAGGGTGCTAGCTTTTCATAATGTTAAAGTCTTGGCCTTGTTTCTCTAGTACTGTAAGCATACTTTGAAAGCAATGCAGGTTCATAACTGTTTGTTTTTGCATAGCTTTAACATTATTAATGGCTCCTATAATTTAGCACTGTTGATAAATTGAGAGCAAGACTTTCCATGGTTCAAATCCCAAACACTGGATATTTGTACAAAATGATTTTTAATCTCAAGAGTTCTCTTCCTGGTTCAACAAAGGTCAAAGAGTCACTTTTATCATAATAAAAAGGTCTACCTGTACATATGCTGCTTTAGAAACTTCTTTACTTTTGTCATTAAGCTTGCAAAATTTCTCCAGAAGTTGTGGATGAGGGAATGAATACAATCTGGAAAATAACTGAGCCAATAAAACAACTGGGACTCCCCACCTGATAGTAATTGAATCTTTAAATATGACTGTGTAATTTGTTGTTTTTAAGTTAATGAGGTCTTGGAAAATATCTCCTCCTATTCTAAATTACATATAGACAAAACTATGCCATCTGCAGTGCTGGTGAACAAAGAAACTGTGTTAGTTCTTATTTGAACCTGAAAAGACTATTTTATTCCTCTCATTGCTTCTAAGTACTGTTTTACATCTTTGTCATTGGAATCATACAATAATCTGCATACTAACAATCTCTATAATCTTGAGCTTTATTCTTTTCAAATGGTAGGAAATGTACTCCATAGACCCTGCACTTGAGTTTAGTGAATAATAGGCTCTGCTGTTGTTTTCTACAGCCCAGCTGATTCAGTGGAATGCATCAGCATGGTGCCGAAGCTCAGTGGTGACTGCACTGTTATGTATTTGAGAAAGGAGAGATTCATCCTGCTTTTATTGTTGTATCAGAGGCTCCTATGTTTATAGTCTGCTTCAACCACCCCCATGGGTTTACTCCAGGTTCTCCGGTTTCTTCCCACAGTCAAAAGATGTCCACTTACTGGGGTTAGGTTAATGGGTGATTCTAAATTACTCATAGGTGTGGGCATGGTTGTCTATCTCCCTGTGTTAGTTCTGCGACACGCTGGCAACCTGGCAGCCCTATGAGACAGGAGATTGTCTGTGTAAAGAGCCATCAGCCATATTGTCCTGCAAACCTGTAGAAGACTGCCTACAGCGCCTAACTGCTGACAAGGTGGGGAAATAATCTTCTTGTGGTGTCATCTTCTTGGGATGCCCACTTTGCGGCCTGTCTGTGACATGCTCCCTCATATGGAACATGGCCTTCAATTTGGAGATGGTACTATGGCTCACTCCAAATAATGCTGCAACTTGATTTTGTGGAACACCAGCTTGAAGTTACCATATGGCATGGGCCCTATCCAAAGCAGCTGACCAACTGACCACTGCAGCAATTCCATGAGCACAGGTGCTGCTTATCAGGCGTCTGAGGTACCAGAAGCTCAAGAAGAGTCAGTAGAACAAAATGCTGCCAAAATGGCATCGGCAGAGAAGATCTGCTTCTTCATGGGTCCAACCCATATACTCAATTCTGCTAATCGACCAACAAATGCATTTTCCTTAGAAATGTGGCACCATTTAAGGGGAAATAAGTCCTTCAAATGGTAAAAGATTTATTGCCAAGAAGCATTGTTACAGCAAAGAAAGAACTGAAAACAAATGTCTTTACTTTTTGTGCTAAGTTGAAATGTTTAGTGTTTTTTAAAATTTAGTATTTATTTGTTTTTGCTTATATCAACTATACATTTCCTCATGCAGTGACTTATTTTTGTTGTCACAGTTGGTCATATTCTTTACATATATATATTCAAGACAAAAGCAAAGAAATAACAGCACCGGTGAACATCCAGGGTAAGGACATGGAGACAGTGGTCTCTTACAAGTACCTGGGTGTTCACCTCAACAACAAGCTGGACTGGACTACAAACACAGACGTTCTGTATAAGAAGGGCCAGAGTCGACTCCACCTGCTGAGGAGACTGAGGTCCTTCGGTGTCTGCAGGACTCAGTTAAAGACGTTTTATGACTCAGTGGTAGCATCTACCCTTTTCTAAGCAGTGGCCTGCTGGGGGGGGGGGTGAATGCACCGAAAGGGACAGGAGCAGGACTGACAAACTGGTGCGGAGGTCAAGCTCTGTGCTGGGATGTCCTCTGGAGTCTCTGATGGTGGTGGGTGAGAGGGGGATGTTAGCAAGGCTGCCATCCATCATGGACACCCCCATCACCCTCTGCATGAGACCGTGGGTGGTCTGAGCAGCTCCTTCAGTCAGAGACTGAAACACCCTCGCTGCAGGAAGGAGCGCTTTGGCAGCTCATTCATCCCAACAGCAGTTAGACTGTACATGATGTCATCATGATGTCATGAGTCACTTGGACACTTTACCTCCACTGCCATCACTTTATCCATACAGCACATATACATTTGATTTATTACACTCTCACCCATATAATGCATACTGTGTATGCTGTGTGCCTTACACCCGCCTACAAATGTATATAGTGTTTTGATGTATGTGAATATGTGTGTATATGTATATGTGTATTGATATTGATATATATTTTATGTATATAGTGTTTTTCTATTCTATTTTATTTCATTTGTCTTATTCATCCTTTCATTTTTCTCTGCACTGAGCTGCTGTAATGCACAAATTTCCCCGTCGTGGGATCATTAAAGTTTTATCTCTCTCACAACCCATTGGAAAATAAATACATAAATCTGTACATCTGTAAGGAGCGGATAAGTAGAAAAATGAATGAGGATGATTATTTTGAGAGAGAGGAAAGAAAGAAAAAGCAAGAAAAAAACTTTTTTAAAAATCCAAGCTGAGCCGTAATAACATGAATAAATGTAAATGTATAGTTTGTAGGTAGACAGAACTTATATACTTCACTGTATTAATAAGGACATGGCAGGATTTATCTTTCAGTAAAAACTAAACTTTGGAGCCTTCATGAATATGTAATTTGCTCCATTAAGAAAATATCCCATACTTTTTGAATCCATATGTTACAGTATATGTGGTGGGACCTGCTTTCAGCCATCTAATAGTTACACATTGTAGTGCTGCCGTGAGAAGTATATTTAAAAGGTATGTCTTGGCTTTCCCTCTGGTATTTCCCCAAAACGCGACCCTAGTATTCTTAGGAATGTCCTTTTGAAAAACTGCTATGACGGCTTCAAATATGTCCCTTCAGAACACACTGAGCTTGGGACACAGCCCAAGAATAAGAGTATGCTTGGCAGCCGGCAGCCACAGTTCCTCCAGCACAAACTAGAGTACTGTACGCTGTAGAGTACAATCTTAGCTGTTCTTTCTGGTGTTCTAAAGAATCTGGTTATTATTTTACATTTGAATTCCCACCATGTATAAGAGTTTGTGGCCAAATGTGCCCCAGTCCACATCTCCCTCCAGGGATCTTCTGCTATAACCACATTCATTTCTGTTTCCCACTTCTGCTTTATCTTTTGGGAGTTGTGTTTTCACAGATAAGAATATATTATAATTTACTGGTTATTTTATTTTCTTTATTCCCCATTTGTATGTCTCTTAGGAAACTTTCTATAGGTGTGGGGCTTACAAGTTTATCACAGTCCCTGTGTTTTTGTCAGGAAGGTTCTTAATTCTAAGTATCTCTAGAAATCTGTCCTGGGGAGGTTGAACTCACTTTTCAACTGTTCAAATGTCTTAAGATTGATGGTGTACATGGGTTAAACTGTGATCAGACCATTTTATAAACCCAATGTCTAGTTTGTTAGGTGTGAAGGACTTCATAGAGTCAGTATTCGTTAGCAATGACATTTGCTTTGATAGTTCAAAAACTGACTGTATTTCATTCCAAATGTTTATCTATTTTTTGTCCAGACTGACATTTCTTATACAGAGGTATCTAGAAATGGTAATGCTTGTAAAGGCTCTGAACACAAGTTTTTCTCTATACTGAGCCACTGAGTAGATGTGTCATTCTGAATCCACTGGCAGCATCTGGATTAAATAAAATAGTCTTGGTAAAACATTCATGCAGATGCTCTCAGCACATCCTATCAGAGCGAGAGAAAGGATGCACCATCGTTCCAAATTATTATTGATAAGCTGGAGTATTTTACTGTAATTTGCATCATACAGATTGTATAGAGATGGGAGAGATATAAATGCCCAGATATTTGATGCCCTCTTTAGGCCATTTGGATCCAGTTCAGATCCATAGCCTCTGTTTAATCCACGGTTTACCTTACAGCCTGCATAATATCCATATGTGGGTTCTTTTAAGTACAATAAAATAGCATCTGCATATAGCAAGATTCTTCTTTGTTTACTGCTATACCTTTTATTTTGGTATCATCTCTGATGAGATAGGCCAATGGTTTGATACTAATTCATTCATTCATTCTGGTGGGAATCGGTCTCATCTATAACCATTAACTTCGACAGCTGCTAGCAGGAATGAGTAAAGCATTTGTACCTAGTATATAAAATTAGGGCCAAATCTGAAGCGTTTCAGTGTTTTGAGTAGATATTGCCACAATAATTGGTCAAATGCCTTTTGGCGTCCAGAGATAAAATAGTTCTAATTTATTTGCTTTTTGATAGGCTATTATCAGATATTGTTATCTCCATAATATTTTCCTTTTATAAATCCAGTCTGATTGAGATGTATAATTTGGATGATAATTTGATTAACCCATCTTGCTAGAATTGCTGTAAGTATACGTAGATCTCCATTGAGTAGTGATATTGGACTGGCATTCAGTGGGGTCTTTACCCTCTGTGTGGCTTACCACTATGGTTGCCTGAGTCCAAGATGGTGCCATAGATTTAGACTCTAAAGCATCATGGTATGCCTTTGATAACAGAGGAGCAAATATTTTATAAAAATCGTTATATCCATCTGGACCTGGGCTTTTATTGTTCTTAAGTTTCTTAAGTGATGAAATCACCTGTTTGATTTCCCAATCTTTGATTGGCTTATCTAACTCCTTAACTCTTTTAAATCCCTCTTTCTTTTACTTTATCTTCTAACTCTTGTCGTTTGGCATTCCTCTCCTGCTTTCTCGCAGATGTGAAAGCGATAATACGGCCTCTAAGATATGCTTTAGCACAGTCCCATATCATCAGAGGTGTTGTTTCTGAGTGTATGTTAGTTTCCAGATATTTCATTAACTCTTCTGTAATGAAGGAGATAAACATTTTATCATTGAGGTGGGATGTCTTAAGTCTCCACTGTGTCTCCATTTTGGAGACTGCTTTAGGGGAGCTGGGGTCAGGTTATTCCTCAATACCAACTATCCGGATGTTGCACCGCCTCATTCTCCCCTCCATGTCTTCACATTTGTCTCTCAGGGTCACCACAGGCTTAGATGACGGTGCAACAAAAAACAGAGAAAAACTGAGGGCTGAAATACACACACTAGGTAATCAGGGCAAATGGAAACAGCAGGGAACCACAGGTGAAAGACACAGGAAGGACAACACAGGAAGCAGGGATTCAATATAAATACCAGAACCTAAAAAAAACCCCTATAACCTAAAATAACTAAGAACCAAAACCATATGATCACTATAACACAGGAACCTCAAAGGAAAACAGAACTACACAAAAAGGAACTTTAAACACTGGGCCAGGACCATGACAACCACCTGGTTTTGTTAACTAGTAACTGTGGTTTGTAGCGAGACTACTTCATCAGACCCTGTAGATAATCTGCCCTTCATATCTTGGATCTCCACCTTAATATGATCGACTTCTACTTTTGTGCAGTTGGCAATTTGGGACCGAGCTGCTTGCAGTTCTGACTGACGTGCGTGGAAGTCTTCCGTCAGTGCACTTTTGACCTCATCCCTGATGATTTTAGAGGTCTCCCCTCTCAAGGAGGGTAAGATATCTGCTTTCATCCCTTCTGCATTCATACCTGGGACTTTGCTCATCTTTTGCACATCTTGCTCACTAGCACCCCCATATGTTTAGTGGTTTGAGTAAAAAGTTGTTAATGAGCACTTGAACTGTAGATTGGAATGTCAACACAAAATTAGTGGTCTCTTTTGGCTTTTAGTGCTTGTAGTTTCATATTGTGTGTGATATACTTTTTAAGAGTTTATTCTGGGGAGAGGGAGGTCTGGGCTTCTCTGCTTAGGTTGCTGCCCCTGGGACCCGGCCCCAGATAAGCAGAAGAAAATGGATGTATGGAGTTTATACTTGCTGATACAGCATATAGATGGCACAGGAAAGTGTGTGTGTGTGTGTGTGTGTGTGTGTGTGTTTTACTCATCTGGAAACATACATGGCACCAAACAATACTGGGAAGGACGTGAGCAGTGGCAGGAAGGATAAAGCTGATATTTGTTCTCTTGTCAATGACTCATTGTGGTAGAAATACAAGGAGAGATACAAACACATATAAAGGGAAATACATGCAAAGACACACAGAAAGACACCGATAAACTGAGAGAAAAGCACCGACACAGCTGCAGTGTTTTTAAAGGGGCTCTCTGATCTTTGTGTATCCTCCATTCTACTGCAGAAACCTCACACGTATGCACACACAGAGTGTGGGGCCCTCCACATATCCTACTGAACAGAGATCAGTTATGAAACTACTGCTCAGGTAAGAGAGGAGTTCCCACAAGTATTAACACTGCTAAAATTTTCCTGGATGAAACTATTGTCTTTCATTTACACAACGTGAAAGCTTGTCTTGTGTTTTATTAGGCTGTATCCTCTGCTGTCCTCAGCTTGCAAGTTTCCAGTGCTCAGTATGCTTTCCAATAACAATCATTAAGTCAGTCAACAGAAAAGATTACACTCCTTTTTTTCTTTCTCTTCTCTTTTCTAATTTCTATTACAGAATCTTGGGCATACCCTCTCTCACACACACACACACACACGCACATCTTTTTATTTTGTTTATATATATACTGTATATATATATGTGTGTGTGTGTGTGTGTGTGTATCAGGCCATCTATTGCCTTATTCTACAGTAGTGAAAGAATGGATTGCTGTCAGGAGCTCAGTGAATTCCAGTGTGGTACGTGTTAGGATGCCACCAACAAGTCCAGTCATGAAGCTTCTTTTTTTTTTTTTTTTCGGCCTGTCATGTCCGGCATTTTATGCAATCAGAATGATGGTCCAATTGCGTTGCTGCTGCCAAACATATTTGCTTTTACAACAAGAGCTCTATAAGTTTCTATAGGCTATTCTTGTTGTTTATATTTTATTTCATTTATTCTTGCCAGACCTGACAGGCAGGAAGAAGAGGAAAGAAAAGATGGGGGGGGGATACAGAAAAGAAAGAAAGGAGGAGAAAAACAGATAGGGGCACATACATATACACCTATGAATACATGCATATACACACACACACACACACACACTCACACACACACACACACACACACACACTCACACAGGCTTGTTGTGGTTTGTTGTTATGTGTGTGTTCCTCTGTCATGGAACGTACTCAATAATGAGGGCAAAAAAGCCGCAACCACCCCCATCCGGATCCAGAGGCAAGCAGGGATAGACCCAGGGGACCCAGGTCATCCAAGGCATACCAGGAGCGCAGAAGATCCGAGGCCACACATCCCCTACGGCAACCATGTGCACCCCCCAGAGAAGGAAGGAGGGAGACACTAGACAGAGCCCCCACGGTCAACGGGCAAGAGCCCGGAGAGCCAGAGGCAACGAGCACCCCACCCCCCCGGGAGGCCGGCCCCACCCGCACGAGCCTAGAAAGCGGCCCCCAGGCCCCAGGCACCCGGGAGCCGCCCGACACCCAGCCAGGCCGCCCCCCATGCCCAAGAAGCCCGAGCCACCCCAGGCCACAGCCGCCAAGGGAGCAGGCCAAAAGCCATGTCAAGACATCCAACCACGCATCCCAGGACCCCCAGGCACCCACAAACCAGGGGTGGCAGTGACGATCAATGGGGAGCAGCGGCACCCACAGAGGCCAGGGCAGGCCACAGACCCAGGGCCAGCCGTCTATACATGCACACACACACATACACACACAAGCACACACACATACACACACAAACACACACACCTCTCATATACTCATACATACATACATATATGGCAGTCAAGCATGGATATTAAGTGTGGGCGAGCGGATACCAGCACCTAGCCAGCGGCACCCTGGGGAGCAGCAAACCAACCCCGAACCACTATCCAATCCCCGCCCCAGGCAGGGCATGTGAAACTGGGGTGTGGGAAGACCCGCCCACCCCCTCCTCCCACCCAGAGGGGTTGGGGTGATGTGTTAGGTGAATGTGTATGTATTTAATTGGAGGACTGCATATGACTGTGTGAAAAGCTATGGTGCTGTTAAAATTGGAGAGACAGGTATAACATGAGCACTGAGAAACAGTACCCATCCACACCGTCCCCCCAAGGCCCTCAATGTCTAGGATGTAAATAAAATTGAAGCTTCTAAATAACACACAGTCAACTATTAGTGGTATTACAACAAAGTGGAAGCAATTTGGAATGACAGCAACTTAGCCACAAAGTAGTAGGCCACGTAAAATCAGAGTGGGGTCAGCAGATTTTGAGGTGCATAGTGCACAGAGGACACAAGCTTTTTGCAAAGTGAATCACTACATACCTCAAAACTTCATGTGGCCTTCAGATTAGCTCAAAACCAGTCCATAGTGAGCTTCATGGAGTGAGTTTCTATGGCCAAACAGCTGCATCCAAGCCTTACCTCACCAAGCACAATTCAAAATGTACTGGTACATGTCTGATTGCATCATGCCAGGTGAGAAGTCTGGTGGAGGGGGGTAATGGTATATACTGTTTTTCGGGATTTGGGCTCAGCCAATGAAAGTGAAAGGAATTAATGCATCAGCATACTAAGACATTTTGGACAGTTTCATGCTGTCCATTTTGGACAATTTAATAACTTTGCGGGAACATTTTGGGGATGGCCCTTTCCTGTTCTAACATGACAACTCACCCACACACACACACACACACTCTCTCTCTCTCAGTGAGAGCTATATACCAGCTTGGACGTCACCCCAATTAACAAGGTCTGTGTCAGGTGTAAAGGAACCAGGACATGCTGATGATAAGTGTGGGCTACTGGAACAAGGATATGGCACAAGCAAACATGAGATGAGAACAGGGAATTGTTGGCATGCTAAGACTTCTGAAACCCCAGTGAAAGATGTTACATGAAGAGGATGTGGGACCTATGGATTCTTTGACACCCCACATCCAGACTGAAATTAAAACAACTAGGAGCTCAGTGTTCCAACAACTTCAAAAAACAACTGCTATTGCAATTAGAGATTGATGAGGTACAATACAAATGCTATGGGCAAGGGAGAAATGTCACCATTTGAGCTGTAGCTCAGGAGGTAGAGGAGGTCACCTACTAGTCGGAAGGTTGGTGGTTCGATCCCTGGCTGCTGGAATCCTTGATTAAGATACTGAACCCCAAGGTGTGGGGGAATGTTACATACACAGCACCTAACAGAGAGTAGAGAAGTGCTGTGTAGTAACCAGTCCATTTGCTATCATCCCCACACTCCATTAAATAATGTTTAAGATGCACCCAGAATGACTGACCGAAGGTCAGACAGTCCTGATCCCTAAAAGGGACTCATCCCATCCAGCTACCAGCCTGCCTTAATAAAGCATGGAAGCTCCTGTTAGGTATTATAGCAGCTAAAATGAACAGGCACATAGACCCAGTTCAATACATGAACTGGGCTCAGAAAGGAATTGGCAGTAACACCAGATACTGGTAGATAAGGCAGTCACTCAAGACTGTAAGACCAAACTGACCAGCGTGTGCACTTCCTGGATTGGTTACAAGAAAACCTAGGACTCAATGCCTCACACGTGGCTCCTGGAATGCCTAGAATAAAATAGGACCACCAGAACTTTTATCACAAACTCAATGCAGACATGTTGAGTCACGATCAAGTGTGGGATTTACCAAGGAGATGCGCTGTTCTGCATGCGCCTGAACCCCTTCAAACCGGATCATTTACAAGAATGGCTATGGATGCTGACTACAAAATGAAGCAAACATCAGGCCACCTCTTCTACATGGATGACATCAAGGTATATGCCAGGAGTGAACGAGACACTGATTCACACCATTATAATCTACAACAATGATATCGGAGTGTCATTCGGACTGGAGAAGTGTAGTCGAATGGTGACAAAGAGAGGGAAGGTAGTCAGAACTGAAGGGATTGCACTACAAGAAGACAACATTGCAGACATTTGCTGCTTTTCCATCAGTACCTACTCAGCTCATCTTCACTCGATTTGGTTTGTAGGGTTTTCCATTAAGTGCTAGTACCTGGTACCAGGTAATTTTTTTAGTACCTACTCAGCTTGGACCATCAAGGACCACAATGGCCGAAGTGGACCAAACCATAAAGACTAGAAGTGGTTCAATCAAATGGATGCCTTTTATGGGAACTGACCAGTAAGCAACCAGAGGGAGAACTGCTTTGACTCAGCCACAGTACTGCTGGAAGTCATGATAGATTGTTAGCATCTGGAGAGGTTACGCATCTTTCAAATTAGCCATCTTATTAATAGCAAGCTCACTTTGAACAAAAAAAAATGGAAAAGTTATTTCTTAAACAGCTGCATTATTGTTGAACAGCTTTTCCAGTGTTTGAGCTGTTAACTTCTTATTATTCATTTGTTAATATTGATGACCAGTGCAAATTAACAAAAGTGGAGACATTTGCTAAAGGTAGAAAGACCTCAATTCAGTGTGACACAACAGAATTACGTGTTAAGACACCTGACTGGAAAGAAATACTGCATCAAAAAACTGCATCAGAGCATCTCATACATTGCTGCCCCCTCCTTCTCTACACCCTGTGCCACAGCCACCACAGCCTGAGGTTCTGCAGCTGCAGGTATGTCCCATGAAGTCTAATAAGTACATAATTTTACCATAAATTATGCAGAGCACAGCAAGTCAGCACCATAGATTTCACCCTGCCAAAAGCCTTTTCAACAACCACCCGTGTGCAACGGAATTTTTGATTGAACATATGCTGTTCTGCTGTCAGTCATCCAGTGTCCTGGAATGGTTTCAAAAACCAGTCCTGCAAGAGGCCTTGAGGATGTAATAGCCAGTATTCACTGCACTACTGCTCCTGGTGTGAGCTTAAATAATAATAATAATAATAATAATAATAATAAGAAGAAGAAGAAGAAGAAAGAAGAAGAAGAAGAAGAAGAAGAAGAAGAAGAAGAAGAAGAAGAAGAAGAAGAAGAAGAAGAAGAAGAAGAAGAAGAATACCTTTTTTTTTTATAAGCGCCTTTCATGACACCCAAGGACACTTTACAGGGGTGAAAACAAGACAAACCACAACAAGTAAAAATAAGAAACTAAAATGACCAAAAGAACTAAAGCGAGTATGGAATTTGGAACAGCTAAGTTTTGAATTTTGATTTGAAGATATGAAGAGAGTCAATATTGAATGTCTGATGGGAGAGAGTTTTATAGCTAGGGAGTTGTGAAGAAGTTTGACTATATAAGGAGGGGCGAGGTTGTGGAAAAACTCCCTTTTAACAGAAAGAAACCTCAGGGCGAGGCTGCAACCGGTTGGGGGTGAGGGGACCAGGGCCAGTTTCATTTATCCAAGTGTCAGAAACCAAGAATCACGTCTTTAGTGTAAATTTTTTCATCACGTCTCCCACCATGTCCAATCTGCCTCCAGTTACAGATCAAGCTTTCATCACTAGTTTGTCCAGTCTCCTTGCATCTTTGTCTCTTTTGCTGCCACCCCAGTAGACTGCTGCATAGAGCAGCACACTTGCCACAATGGCAGTGTCATCTGAGTATTTCTGGATGTGGCAGGATTTTTTGAAATCTGCTGTATACAATGTGAAAAGGAATAGAGCCAGGACAGTCCTCTGTGGAACCCCCATGCTGTTCATTAATGTCCCAGAAACATGTGACAAACTGTGGCCTTCCGATCATGTAGTCTGTGATCCTGAAAACAAAGATAAAATCCACACCCATCTCTGTGAGCTTGTCTTTGAGTTTATTTGGTTGCATGGTATTGAAAGGGTTTGAAAAATCAAAGAACATAACTGTCACATAAGCACCAGAGTCCTCCAGATGAACAAGGGCTTGATGAAGTATGTAGAGGACAGCATCATTTACGCTGATATGTTGTTGTTATGCAAACTGCAGAAACTAAAGTTTGTCTTTGACCTTAAGTCTCAGTAAGTGTAGAAACGTCCAGTCCAAGGTTTTCAAGATGTGCGATGTAAGGGCTCCTGGTCTGTAGTCATTTATTTCAGCTGGACACTTGATTTTTGGTACTGATACAATACAGGATGTTTTCCACAGTGCCAGCACCCACCCCAGCTGTAGACTCAGGTTAAAGATCCTGTAGAGAGGTTGACACAGTTGGGCAGTACAGTCCTTAAGGAGCCTTGGACACACACCATCAGCCTTCTCAGTGCATAGTCTTCCTAGTTCCAATCTCTGTGACAGACAGTGGTGGAGGAACAGGCTTGAAGGAGACTGTTATGCGGCACGAGCCCTACTCTGAAATGAGGACTCAACTGCAGGGACCCAAACGATCAGCCACGTGAGAGTCAAAGAATGCTTTATTCACAGCATGAAAACACAAAAACACAGATGTTCTGTGGAGACTCAAAAAGGGGCTGAACAGAAGAGCTCTGGCAGGGTTTGGGAAATACAGGGCTTTTCACTCATCTAAGCACTTGAAGCATAAAGGGGGTGGGTTCCGGGGAGAATCTATGGAAAAGGAGAGGAGAGTTAATTGGAGGTTCCAAACATGGATAACATGCTAGTAAGGAGGAGGAAGCAAGGAAGGGCAGGCAGGTGACAACTGCAGAGAAGTGAGGTTTTCCAATCCTGTATGGATATGAGTAGCACAATAAGCAGGTTACCAGCCGTGACCAAGTAGCAAAGCACAAAAGACAAAAAATCCAAAAAGCATGAAAGCTTGAAATAGTCTCCAATGATAGTGAACCAGTTACCACGACCTGACTCTAAGGCAAGGAGTGACGGACTCCACTGGTCCTCAAATACTGGGTCCTTGATGAGCTGATGGAATCCAGGTGTGGCAGACTGCTGCAAGAGACAAGGCTTCACCCGTGGGGAGGAGAACCAGCCCAACCCAAGCTCCCACCAGAACCTCACACACCAGCACAATCCATGACAGGGAAGTAGCTGCCACATTGGAGATGCAAGGAGATAGGGTAGATGTGGTGGATAAACACACTTGTACAGAAGAAGACTGAGTAACAGTGAATATGCCCACATGTTGAGAATGAGTAGAAGACCACTGAAGAGCAGCAGTTGAAGTGGGTGTGACCACAGAATCAAATCTATTGAAGCACTGATTGAGTTCATGAGCTCTTTCCAAATTATCCGTAAGTGGCTGTCATTTCTTTTGGTTGTAGCCAGAGATGGTATTGATTCCTCTCCACACCTCAACACTGTATTGTAGATTCCTTTATATCTTCTTTTTGTATTCTACTTTTACCATTTCCAGTCTCTTCTTCAGCTCATGTTGCACCTGTTTGAGCCGTCCTTTGTCACAGTCTCTAAAAGCTACCTTTTTCTGATCGAGGATTGCTTTTGCACTTCTGTAGAGACATCTGACTGTCTCTACAGAAGTTGATGGACTCAGTAAAACAATCAGCCTGTCTTTCAATGTCCATACCATTCTCATCTCTTTCCAGCAGCCCATTCCAATCTGTGTATTCAGAACAGTCCCTTACAGTCTCAGTAGCATCAGGTGTCCATTTCCTGACTGAGTTTAGCTGCAGGTCGTCTCTGACACAGATTTGTAACATGTCTGCAGAAAAAAAATTGCGGTCTGATCTTCCAAGTGTGGGTAAGAAAGTAGCTCTGTAAGGTTGTTTGACATTGGCGTACAGCAGATGAAGGGTTTTATTTTTTCTGATAGGACAGTCAACAAACTGTATGAATCCAGTCAAGTGGGAGGAGAGATGGAAACATGACTGGAGTTTGCCTGTGTGTTTAGTCTATACCCTAGCAACAGTTTCAGTTGGAATAACAGATGTTGCTTTGGGTGGAATGTACAGGTGCTGGTGCTTATATTCATTCATTCATTACACATAGGGTGATATATTTCAAATGTTTATTTCTTTTAATTTTGATGATTATAACTGACAAAACTAATGAAAACCCCAAATTCAGTATCTCAGAAAATTAGAATATTGTGAAAAGGTTCAATATTGAAGACACCTGGTGCCACACTCTAATCAGCTAATTAACTCCAAACACCTGCAAAGGCCTTTAAATGGTCTCTCAGTATAGTTCTGTAGGCTACACTATCATGGGGAAGACTGCTGACTTGACAGTTGTCCAAAAGGTGACCTTTGACACCTTGCACAAGGAGGGCAAGACACCAAAGGTCATTGCTAAAGAGGCTGGCTGTTCACAGAGCTCTGTGTCCAAGCACATTAATAGAGAGGCGAAGGGAAGGAAAAGATGTGGTAGAAAAAAGTGTACAAGCAATAGGGATAACCACACCCTGGAGAGGATTGTGGAACAAAAGCCATTCAGAAATGTGGGGGAGACTCACAAAGAGTGGACTGCAGTCAGTGCTTCAAGAACCACCACGCACAGACGTATGCAGACATGGGTTTCAGCTGTCGCAGTCCTCGTGTCAAGACACTCTTGAACAAGAGACGGCGTCAGAAGCGTCTCGCCTGGGCTAAAGACAAAAAGGACTGGACTGCTGCTGAGTGCTCCAAAGTTATGTTCTCTGACCAAAGTCAATTTTGCATTTCCTTTGGAGATCAAGGTCCCAGAGTCTGGAGGAAGAGAGGAGAGGCACAGAATCCACGCTGGCTGAGGTCCAGTGTAAAGTTTCCACAGTCAGTGATGGTTTGGGGTGCCATGTCATCTGCTGGTGTTGGTCCACTGTGTTTTCTGAGGTCCAAAGTCAATGCAGCCGTCTACCAGGAAGTTTTAGAGCACTTCATGCTTCCTGCTGCTGACCAACTTTATGGAGATGCAGATTTCATTTTCCAAAAGGACTTGGCACCTGCACACAGTGCCAAAGCTACCAGTACCTGCTTTAAGGACCATGGTATCCCTGTTCCTAATTGGCCAGCAAACTCTCCTGACCTTAACCCCATAGAAGATCTATGGGGTATTGTGAAGAGGAAGATGTGATACGCCAGAGCCAACAATTCAGAAGAGCTGAAGGCCACTATCAGAGCAACCTGGGCTCTCATAACACCTGAGCAGAGCCACAGACTGATGGACTCCATGCCACGCTGCATTGCTGCAGTAATCCAGGCAAAAGGAGCCCCGACTAAGTACTGAGTGCTGTACATGCTCATACTTTTATGTTCATACTTTTCATCTTCATACTTTTCAGTTGGCCAACATTTCTAAAAATCCTTTTTTGTATTGGTCTGAAGTAATATTCTAATTTTCTGAGATACTGAATTTGGGGTTTTCATTAGTTGTCAGTTATAATCATCAAAATTAAAAGAAACAAACATTTAAAATATATCAGTCTGTGTGTAATGAATGAATATAATATACACTGCTCAAAAAAATAAAGGGAATACTTAAACAACACAATATAACTCCAAGTAAATCAAACTTCTGTGAAATCAAACTGTCAACTTAGGAAGCAACACTCATTGAAAATCAGTTTCACATGCTGTTGTGCAAATGGAATAGACAACAGGTGGAAATTATTGGCAATTAGCAAGACACACTCAATAAAGGAGTGGTTCTGCAGGTGGGGACCACAGACCACTTCTCAGCACCTATGCTTACTGGATGATGTTTTGGTCACTTTTGAATGTTGGTGGTGCTTTCACACTCGTGGTAGCATGAGACGGACTCTACAACCCACACAAGTGGCTCAGGTAGTGCAGCTCATCCAGGATGGCACATCAATGCGAGCTGTGGCAAGAAGGTTTGCTGTGTCTGTCAGCGTAGTGTCCAGAGGCTGGAGGCGCTACCAGGAGACAGGCCAGTACACCAGGAGACGTGGAGGAGGCCGTAGGAGGGCAACAACCCAGCAGCAGGACTGCTCCCTCCGCTTTTGTGCAAGGAGGAACAGGAGGAGCACTGCCAGAGCCCTGCAAAATGACCTCCAGCAGGCCACAAATGTGCATGTGTCTGCACAAACGGTTAGAAACCGACTCCATGAGGATGGTATGAGGGCCCGACGTCCACAGATGGGGGTTGTGCTCACAGCCCAACACCGTGCAGGACGCTTGGCATTTGCCAGAGAACACCAGGATTGGCAAATTCGCCACTGGTGCCCTGTGCTCTTCACAGATGAAAGCAGGTTCACACTGAGCACATGTGACAGACGTGACAGAGTCTGGAGACGCCGTGGAGAGCGATCTGCTGCCTGCAACATCCTTCAGCATGACCGGTTTGGCAGTGGGTCAGTAATGGTGTGAGGTGACATTTCTTTGGAGGGCCGCACAGCCCTCCATGTGCTCGCCAGAGGTAGCATGACTGCCATTAGGTACCGAGATGAGATCCTCAGACCCCTTGTGAGACCATATGCTGGTGCGGTTGGTTCTGGGTTCCTCCTAATGCAGGACAATGCTAGACCTCATGTGGCTGGAGTGTGTCAGCAGTTCCTGCAAGATGAAGGCATTGAAGCTATGGACTGGCCCGCCCGTTCCCCAGACCTGAAGCTGATTGAGCACATCTGGGACATCATGTCTCACTCCATCTCATCAGGAGCATGCCCAAGCATTGTAGGGAGGTCATACAGACACGTGGAGGCCACACACAATACTGAGCCTCATTTTGACTTGTTTTAAGGACATTACATCAAAGTTGGATCAGCCTGTAGTGTGTTTTTAACCTTTAATTTTGTGTGTGACTCCAAATCCAGGCCTCCATTGGTTAATAAATTTGATTTCCATTGATGATTTTTGTGTGATTTTGTTGTCAGCACATTCAGCTTTGTACAGAACAAAGTATTCAATGAGAATATTTCATTCATTCAGATCTAGGATGTGTTATTGGAGTGTTCCCTTTATTTTTTTTGAGCAGTGTACAAGTTTCACTTTTTGAATGGAATTATTGAAATAAATCAACTTTTTCATGATATTCTCATTTTATGACCAGCACCTGTAAATAAGTACTGTGATGATATAACTGAATTCTCTCCCCACAGAAGTATCCATCAGTTCTTGACAAAGAAAAAAGGAGCTAGAAATACAACAAAAATCAAGTTTAGTAAAGATATTAGATACTAGATGCTACTGCTACCAGTTTAAGCACGTGTTGTAGAATGTTTTAGTGGGACAGGACAAAAGAGAGCCAGAGATTAATAAATAATACTTAAATGCAGAGTGAAAAAAGGTGAATGAAAAGAAACACTGAATGCAACATGTGAACCCCCCAGCAGCCTAGGCCTATTGCATAAGTAATGGGTGGTTCAGGATCACCTTATTCATCCCTAACTATAAGCTTTATCAAAAAGGAAAGTTTTAAGCCTGATCTTAAAAATAAAGAGGGGCCTGAAAGCTGAAGGCTCTGCCTCCCATTCTTCTCATAAGTATCCTAGAAACCACAGGTAAGCCAGAAGTCTGAAAGCAAAGCGTTGTACTGGGGGTGATATGGTACTATAAGGTCTTTAAAATAAGATGGAGCCTTATTAATCAAGACCAGGAGAAGGATTTTAAATTCTATTCTAGATTTAACAGGGAGCCAATGAAGAGAAGCCAATATGGGAGAAATCTGCTCTCTCTTTCTAGTCCCTGTCAGTACTCTAGCTGCAGCATTTTGGATCAGCTGAAGGCTTTTCAGGGAGCTTTCAGGACAGCCTGATAGTAAAGAACTAAAATAGTTTAGTGTCAAAGTAATAAATGCATGAATTTGCTTTTCAGCATCACACTGAGAAAGGATGTTTCTAATTTTAGAAATATTGCACAAATGCAAAACAAAAAGCGGTCCTACATATTGTTTAATATGTGCATTGAAGGACATATCCTGGTCAAAAATGACTCCAAGATTTCTCAGTGTTACTGGAGGCCAAAGTAATGCCATCCACTCTAATTAGCTGGTTAGACACCATGTTTCTAAGATTTGTGGAGCCGAGTACAAGAACTTAATTTAGAAACAAGAAATTAGAGGTCATCCAGACTGTTGTTAAGAAATTCCTGCAGTTTGGTGTGTGTCATCTGGCTGGGGTGCGAGCACTTTGCGGTTCCGGGGTGCATGGGTGAATGATTTGGCTTGGTTGTTGACCAGCCAAAGGCTTATTGCATAACTAATGGGTGGTTCAGGGGGCACTGCCAGGTGCCAGGCAATTCTTGGGCGCTTGGGGCCCTGGGCCCTGTTCTCGGCTTGTGCTGGGATGGCTGGCTTCTGGTGGAGTTGGCTTTCCACTGGTTCTGGTTCTCTGGTGCTCTCGCCCTTCCCTCTTCCTTCTGTTGGGGTTGGTGGGCAGGTATTATCCAGATGTGTGGCATCAGTTTTTCAGTGTTCCTGGTGGCCTGAGTCTTCTGGGTCCTTTTCTGTCTGTCTAGGGCTAATGGGTAGCGTCGTTGCAGCTTCTCATCGTCATTACCAAGTATGTTTCATGACAAACACACAATACACAGACACTTGCACTCGCGCCCTCACACACAAAACAAAGCAATATTGTGTGCTTATTTCTATTTCTGTTTTTCTCTTACAGGTGCTATATGTTCACCATTTTTTTGTGCTTTGTTACAGACACAGCAATGACAGCCAGTTATATGTGTTTCCAGTTATATGTGCTTTTTCTTAAGACCTCACTTCTTTTCTGCCTGTCAGCTCCGGTACAGGTAAACTGCATCATACCAATATCACCCAATATTACAGCATCGTGAAGCTGGGGCTGTGCAGAGGAACAACGTCATCAGGTGACACACTTCCTCCTGTAGATAGCTGGCTGCAGCAATGGCATTAAATTATCGAGCGACAGGAGCAGCAATGGGAATGTGTTAAGCTGCAGTGATGGCCATGTGGCGAGGGACTGCAGGAGGGTGGAGGAGGCACACTCCTGCCCTAACAGGGCTGCCCATGCTGAATAACTCAAACTTCAACTCAATTGAGCTATAGTGAAGGGCAGAAAAACTGTGTCAATTACGGTAATTCAAAATCCTTTTGATCAGACATCTCAGTGGTGATACGCTCGGCGTTAACCGGTTGTTCACGACAAGTAACAGGTGTATTAGCCACGATCACCCACTGTAATAGGTTAAGCCGGGCTTGAAATACTACAAGTGGTGCAATGATCTACCAGTGACTGAGAAGATGAGAAGCTCCAGCCTTCTGGAACACAAAACATAAATGTATCCAAACAGGCATACTCACACACAAATGAAGAAAGGAGAGAGACAAAGAGCTGTAGAAGAGCGAGAAAGGGCAAGTCAGTCCAAGATGAAACAGATCAGGGCAGTATACCCCCCGCCCCACACACACACAGAGGCGGGGGGCCAGGATTGGGAGCAAAACATGAAAAATAAGGAGCTAATGAGCCCAAAACTAAGCTAAAACAGTTCACAGGAATAGCCTGGTAGCTCGTGGCATAGGCTAACCAGTCTAGGGGACTGACCAGAAGGCCAGAAGGGGGAAAAAGAATTCAGGGGGTCTGCCAAGAGGCTGCCAGCGCGACAAAGCGGTTCAGGTGGCTGGCCAGTAGCAAAGACGAAGCAACTCTGGAGGCCGGTCAGGCAGCGGAGACATAATAGCTCAGGAGGCCGACCATGGCAACAGACACCCTCAGGTGACATGGGCAGGAGGCTGACATTGGAAGGGGTGACAGGATACCTCTTGTGGCTTGGGAGGTGACCCACTGTGGCGATGTTCTTCTGAGGGCCAGCAATGAAGCAGACCCTCTGGAGGCCGGTATCGGTGGAAGCAACGGGACACCTTTGGTAGCTGGCGATGAAAGAGAGGACAGGGACCTCCAGCATGTTCTGCCTCTGAAAGACAAAAATACAAATGCATCTGTACAGACACACTCACAAAAAAAAAAAAGAAAGAAAAGAAAGCTTGAGAGAAGAACAAAAGAGAAAAGGTGCAAGCTGGTCCAAGAGGGCCACGGATCATAACAGTGAAGTAGGTTATAAGATCTCAAAAGACAACGAATCCTGCCAAATCTTTTAAAAAAAAGAGAGAGAGAGAAACAGAGTCATTGACATCTGTCAGTCTGGAAAGCAATTTCTAAGGTTTTGGGACTCCAGTGAGCCATGGTGAGAGCCATTATCCATAAACGGGGAAAGCTTGGCACAGTGGTGAACCGTCCCAGGAGGGGCAGGCCTACTAAACTTACTCCAAGAGAGCAGAGAGCAGAATTCATGTTCCATTAATTATGGCAAGTCATCTAGGTCCTGAAGCAGCAAGAAGCCCCCAGACTACCAGCATGTTTAACTTTTGGTATGATTTTTTTTTTTTAATGAAATGCTGTTTGTTATATCGTTACATGTAACAGGACACAAACCTCCCCAAAAGTAAAACTTTTGTTTTGTCAGTCAACAGAGTATTTTCCCAAAAGTCTTGGCAATCATCAAGATATTTTTGGTAAACGTGAGATTAGCCTTTGTGTTCTTTTTGGTCAGCAGTGGTTTTTGTCTTGGAACTCTCCCATGGATCTGATTTTTTATTTTTTATTGTATTTTATTTTTTCGCATATGTGGCGCGGTGGTTAACACTGCTGTCTCACAGTAAGAAGGTCCTAGGTTCAATTCCACCTTGGTTGGGGCCTTTCTTTGTGGAGTTTGCATGTTCTCCCCATGTTTGCGTGGGATTCCTCTGGGTAATCCTATTTCCTCCCACAGTCCAAAGACATGGTTAGGTTAGTTGGTGAAATTGCTAAATTGCCCATAGGTGTGAATTGTTGTCTGTCTCTCTGTGTTGGCCCTGTGACAGGCTGGCAATCTGTACAGGTGTACCCTGCCTCTTGCCCTATGGCAGCTGGGATAGACCCCCTGCGACCCTGAACAGGATAAGCGGTACAGAATGGATAGATGGATGTTTTCTCCAGGTATACCCGCTTCTTTCCACAGGCCACGACAACCTTTTCCAGTTACAATAAAGTAACTGAATGAGGCCAAATGTAACTGCAATAAAAGAAGAAGCCGGATAGATGGAAGTTGGCACATTTTAACAACAGATGTGTGAGAAGGATGTTTCTAATTTCAAAATTCAAAAACAATGAATAATATATTTATATAATTCAAAAACCTGTTTTATTTATTATTATCTATCATCCACCTGGTCCTTACTCAGAGTTTCTGTCTGATTTCTCAGACTTTTTATCTGATTTAGTGCTCAGTTCAGATAAAATCATTATAGTGGGTGATTTTAACATCCATGTAGATGCTGAAAATGACAGCCTCAACACTGCATTTAATCTATTATTAGATTCAATTGGCTTCTGTCAAAATGTAAAGGAGCCCACCCACCACTTTAATCATACTCTGGATCTTGTCCTGACATATGGCATTGAAACTGAAGACCTAACAGTATTCCCTGAAAGCCCCCTCCTGTCTGATCATTTATAAATAAAATTGAATTGAATAGAGACAGGGAAAAAACAATATAAAGTAAGCTTTTGGTCCATTACGTACCGCAAGAAAATCTACACTACACTTCAGCATGGAGCTCTGGAGCATACATCAGTGGAGTGATGGAATACCATTTTTCCTAAAGATATTCCCTCATTTGGTCATTTGGTGTTTTGATGATGATGGAGGAGGGTACTATCAAACACTGTAAGGACTTATTTTAATTCTCATCAAATTACCTTCTTTCCCCTGCCAATCTCAGAGCAAAAAAAATCTGATTTCTGATCTTATGCCTGGAGATCACTTGAGTGTCTATGCAGTCACATGATGTCTGGATTGGCTGCACTGGGTGAATCAGTTCATTTCACCAGAGACAATTATGGCAAGCGCAGGAGTCAAGCATAAGCTACAAACTCACATGAGCAAAAGTATGAGATTGTAAAATTTGTGGAAGCAAATCCAGTGATGAAGCAGAAAGCCATTGTTGCGAAATTTTATATTAGACACTAAACTGTCTAATATTTGGGAGAATTTTGAAGAATCAGATTTTGTGCAACTTACACATAAGACAGATATTTTACAAGTCAGATAAAATTCCATGGACCATTTGAATCCGACTTAGGTGATTTCTACTGTAGTTTTACATCCTCGCTGCATATGACTCTGGATACTGTGGCTCCTCTGAAAAAGAAAGCTTAAAAGAAGTGCCTGACTCCCTGGTGTAACTCACAAACTGCTCATAATTATTTAGACTCTTTCTCTTGGATTAATTTTTCTGAGTTCAGTAGTTACTTCCTCCAAAATATCAGAGTGTCTATTAGACCTAATTCATACAAGACTTCTCCAAGTCCTACCATTAATTAATTCTTCAATCTTAAATATGATCAATCTGTCCTTATTAGTTGGCTATGTACCACAGGCCTTCAAGGTGACTGTAATTAAACCACTACTTAAAAAGCCATCACTGACCCAGCTGTCTTAGCTAATTATAGGCCAATCTCCAACCTTCCTTTTCTCTCCAAAATCCTTGAAAGAGTAGTTGTAAAACAGCTAACTGATCATCTGCAGAGGAACGGTTTATTTGAAGAGTTTCAGTCAGGTTTCAGAATTCATCACAGTACAGAAACAGCATTAGTGAAGGTTACAAATGATCTTCTTACAGCCTCTGACAGTGGACTCATCTCTGTGCTGGCACTGCTAAACCTCAGTGCAGCATTCTTTGACCATAATATTTTATAAGAGTGATTAGAGCCAGTTTGTTGGCATATAAATAAGAGGCTTCTTCACACACTGAGGTTAATTGTGGATTTCCACAGGGTTCTGTGCTGGGACCAATTTCATTTACACTATACATGCTTCCCTTGGAGTCATTTTTGACCAGGATATGTCCTTCAATGCACATATTAAACAAACATGTAGGACTGTTTTTTTGCATTTGTGCAATATTTATAAAATGAGAACTATAAGGTGAGAACATATTTCTTCCATATTATCTTCTCTTCATTGGCTCCCTGTTAAATCCAGAATTGAATTTAAAATCTTTCTTCTTACATACAAGGTCTTGAATAATCAGGCCCCATCTTATCTTAAAGGCCTCCTAGTAGTGTATCACTCCAACAGAGCACTTCACTCTCAGACTGCTGGCTTACTTGTGGTTAAGCGTAGAATGGGAGGCAGAGCCTTCAGCTTTCCCCTCTTCTGTGGAACCAGCGCCCAGTTTGGATTTGGGAGACAGACACCCTCTCTATTTTTAAGATTAAGCTTAAAATTTTCTTTTCTCAGAGTTAGAGCTGGATCAGGTGACCCTGAACCCTCCCTTGGTTATGCTGCAATAGGCCTAGGCTTTCACTGGCTTTCACTGGCCCTCTTCCACAGTGTGCCTTTTGTCCTGTCTCCCTCCCCTCACCCCCAGCCAGTCAGGGCAGGGCACTGCCCCTCCCTGAGCCTGGTTCTGCCAGACGTTTGTTCCTGTTCAAAGGGTTTTTTCCTTCCCACTGTCGCCAAGTGCTTGTTGTTTTGATTTTTGGGTTTTCTCTATAATAACTTTATGCTCTTTACCTTACAATGTAAAGTGCCTTGAGGTGAATCTTTGTTTATTTAACAGAATGTTATATAAATAAAACTTAATTTAATTTAATTGAATCTGTTAGTGCCAGTAATTAGCGGTTCTTGTAATGGCCACTTAAGGCTGGCCCCAAAAGTGAGTCAATCCCTGTAGACTTCTCTGTTGAAATTCAGAACTTTACAGCATTGAAAATTAAAGACAAATCAAAGCAAACAAGCAAACAAACAAACACATTTGGGCCTATAAGGACAACTTCACATGTACTGTGCCTGTGCTCTATCCAAACTGTCTTTTAATTTACCCCTCAGTGTATAAAGTTGTGTGAGTTGAAAAACAATTTGTACAAGCATTGAAAACCCATGCCATCACAGTTTGTGGGCATGTGCAACGTATTCTTTAAAGGGTAAAATAAAAGTACAATCATTTTTATGTGACTTTTTTGTCAAAAGTTTTAGTGTCACAATTTCTGTATCTTTAGAACAGCTGCAACAGCTTGCTGCTAAAAAAGAAAGATCGAAATCAAGCAGTTTTACAAGCTAGCGGGACAGTTATTGTTATTATTAGTTATTACATCTAGTTATTACAAAGCCTTGCCCTGGAGCTGCTTTCTCAGCAGCCTGTTTCACACCTTTGTGGTGCAGGAGGCATGTTTTGACTTTCAGAAGAATGTGCTGATGGACCATGGCTGCAAAGCTTCACCATAATAACAGCCACATTCCTTCAGGCTACTGACCAGCAAGGATGGAATGCAATTAGCACCTATTAGAGAGAGGCTGGAGGAGGCCTGTCAGGCCCACTGGCATACACAAACTGTGAGCTCAGACCTGACAGGGACACAAACATACCCATACCCAGCCTGGCAATTACTGTACAATGACGAGAACTACTCCAGTAAGCCAGTTTGAATATTTTGTGCCATTCACTTGAACCTGGAGTAAGATCGTTTTATGAATTCAATTCAATTAAATTTTATTTATATAGTGCCAAATCACAACAAACAGTCGCCTCAAGGCGCTTTATATTGTTATATTGTGAGGTAAAGACTCCTATTATTAAACTTCAATCAACTTTTTGTTGTGTGATAATCAAAATTATTTTCAAAATTATGCAAAAGTCTTGAGCCACCCCTCATTTCAAGATTCAAGAATTTATTTGCCATTTGTACTCACACGCAACATTTGGGTACATAGGAATACTCTCTCAAGTCCTGTGTCAGGTCTTTGCTGGATTTTTTTCTATTTCTTAAGGACATGAATTTCAGATACTGTTCACCTGTTGTACATAGTTTTTTAGGCCTGCCACTTTTCTGGCCCCTTCTCCAGTTTCCTCAACAGACTTGAGGACACATTGCATCCAGTGCTTAGATATGCCATATATTTGGCTAATCGCTCTTTGGCAATCCCCTTATTGGTGAAAAACTACTATTATATGCCATGAAAACTGTGTTATCATAGAATTCAACTAAATAAAGGGTTCTGGTATCAGTATTAGTGTATTTTTGCACACTAAAAAGTAGCCTACTACTGATACAAAGATACAGTTTAAAACTGTTCCTTTGTTTGGTCCTATGTTATGTGTAGACACAAAACTGGTTTACTTCTTGAGTTCAGTTGGGTGCATTTTATGTTTGAATGATTCACGGATCAGTGTTAAAGGGTTAAAAAACAAATAAAAGCATTCTAATGAAAATGTCAAGTACAAGGACTAGACTCAAAATGAGAGAAAAAGCAGCTAATTTTCAAAGAAAAAACTTTGCAGGACCTTTAAATGTCCAGAGAACTGTTGCACAACTCTACTTTCAAAAGTCTTGTGAACTCATGGGAAACAAAATGTAAAGAAATGAGGAGGGCTCTGCTGGGGGGGCGGTTGATTCTTGGGCAGTGGGGCCCATGTGCCCTGTTCTTGGCTTGTGCCAGGGTGGTTGGGCTCTGGTTAGCTCCCCATTACCTTTTGTTCTCTGGGGCTCTTGCACCTTGGCTATGGAGGCTCTGGCTGGGCCTCCCTCTTCCTTCTGCTGGGGTGGGCACATGGATGTCACTGGGATGTGTGGCCTTGGTTCTTCAGTGGGGTGCAGCAGAATGCAAGATCGTGTCCATGTTTCCATTTTTGTTTTTCTCTTTCAGCTGCTGTTTGTTCTTTTTTTGTTCTGTGTTACAGATGCAGCAGTTGCCAATGGATTATTTGTGCATGCCCCCCCCCTTCTTTCTGTTCCCTTCTTTTCTCCCTTCTACCTCTATCACTTCTTTCCCACCTGTCAGCTCTGGTATAGTTAAACTATATTCCATCCATCCATTCTCTTCCACTTATCCTTTTCAGGGTTGTGAGGGGGCTGGAGCCTATCCCAACTGTCATAGGGTGAGAGGCAGGGTACACCCTGTACACGTCTCCAGCCTGTCACAGAGCTAAATAAATACACCCCACCACAAAAATACCCAAACAAACAAAAAAGACACCAGACTGCATCATCCTGCTGCCTCACCGAATTGGGGTGTTAGGCCAGGCAGCAGGACCTTGGTTATGCACAGTGGTAGCATTGGTACTGAGGCACTGGGTAGTGGCTTGGATGAAGCTGAGGGACTGGTTGGTGCAGAGTCTGGATGCCGAAGGGCCAAATCTAATAGAAGTGAGACATGTTCATCTGAAGTTATCAAGGTCCCAGGCTGAGAACTATGTTCCCTCTTTGTGGCTGGGAAGCAGGTCCAGATGTTGAGTCAGCTGGGCCCAAGTGGGTTATGGCTAGGTGGCTGGAGTGGTGTTGTGTAACTGGCCCGCTCTGGTGGTGGTTTTTATGAGTCAGTGGCTGCAGTGGTAGCTAATCTAATATACAAATTTCACGTTTTGAATGGAATTACTGAAATAAATCAACTTTTTCATGATATTCTAATTTTATGATGAGCACCTATATGACCTTGCCAGGCCCATCTTTGATATGCCTGGGTGAGTCTGGTGCAGAAGTTTCAGTATTTTGTCTCTGCCTTTCTGCCTTTGTTTGGGATACTTACTCTAGCTCCTCAGAGCACACATCCATCCCTCACCCTCAGTTCCATTTTCCTTTGTTGATATGGTTTGAAGCATGTGCAGTCTGTGCAGGCTAGCCCTTTAAGGTGTACTCATGAACTCGGGACAAGATGATAACTTTAGCTGTCCAGTGTTTGATTTGTGTGGTGTCAACTAGTGTGTCATCCAGTACATCCATCATTAAAACTTATTCTGTCATCTCTTTTTCAGGTGGTGTTTCCGGAACTGGAAGTCTGCTGAGCACATCAGCATTTTCATGGCTTGTATAAAATGTGGTACTCATAGGCGCTCAATGTCACAGCCCATCTTTACACTCTCAGTGAGCCCGAGGTATAGGTTTCTTCATACTGAAAAGAGAAATCAGGGGTCTGTGTAAATAGCAAAAACTCAACTGTACATATATTTGTGGAATTTCGGGATGCCAAACATTACAGCCAAACCCTCTTTGTCAAGCTGAGAATATTTCTTTTCAGCCAGAGAGAGTGTACGTGATATGAACCCCAGGGGTCTTTCACTGCCATCATTCATCCTGTGTGACAAACAGCGCCCACACCATATGGAGATGCATCACGAGAGAAATAACTCTTGGTCCGCTGAGTAATGGACTAACACATCTGCTGAGTTCAACAGAGCTTTTGATTTTTGAAAAGCTTCTTCTTGCTTCTTTTGCCATGTCCAGCACATGTCCTTTCTCAGGAGTTCATGCAGAGGGGCCAGATTGGGAAGGACTTTGTTATAAAAGTTTAGCAAACCCAAGTATGCTCTGAGTTCTGAGACGCTTGTAGAAGCAGGGGCATCCATGATGGCTTTAACTTTCTTTTCTATAGGGTGGGGCCCCTGTGCATCCAGTCTGTGCCCCAAGTACTCCACTTCATTTTGCAGGAAGGCGCACTTACTGTTTTTCAGTCATAAGCCTGCCTCTTCCAACCTGACCAGGTTCTTTAGATGATCTGCCTCATTCACTCCGCTTACCAAGATATCATCTAAATACACAGCCACCAGAGGTATCCCTTTCAAAAGGCCTTCCATGGTTCTCTGGAAATGGCTGGAGCAGACGCCATTCCAAAGGGCAGTCTGTTGTATGTGAACAGCCCTCGGGGTGTGTTCACTGTCACATACTTTTTGGACTCATCATCTAGAAGTATTTGCTGGTAAGCATGGCTCATATCCAATTTTGAGAACTGCTTTCCTCCAGAAAGTGCTGCAAACAGGTCCTCCAATCTGGATACTGGACACTGTTCAAGAGAAGCTACTGTAAGCGTGTAGTCTCCACACAACCTTATTGTCCCTATGGGCTTCAGAATTGGCACAACAGCCACCGCCCATTCAGCATATTTCACTGGTGAGATGATGATTTTTTTTAGCAGTTGGTCCATTTCCTCCTCTAGCTGTTGCAGTGCATGGTGGGATTTGTAGTATGAGTGGTGGAGCGCTATTTACCGGTGGGCCATTAATAATACCCACATGAAACGATCTCACGGGTTGAATATAATTATACTGCTGGCCAGATCTGGCCCGCGGGCCTTGAGTTTGACATGTATAGTACCGTATCACCTCCATAGAGCAGTTCCCTCTCAGACTGCTGCCTTACTTATAGTTCCCATGATACATAGAGTAGAAAGGAAGGCAGAGTCCTCACTTTAAGGCCTCTCTTCTGTGGAACCAGCTCCCAGCTTGGATTCAGGAGACAGACACCCTCTCTATTTTTAAGATTAGGCTTAAAACTTTCCTTTATGATCAAGCTTATAGTTAGGGCTGGATCAGGTGACCCTGAACCCTCCCTTAGTTATGCTGCTATAGGCCTAGGCTGCTGGGGAGGGCTTCCAATGATGCATTGAGTGTTTGTTTACTCACCTTTTTTCACTCTGTTTATACCCCACTCTTCATTTAATCCTTAGTTATTATTAATCTCTCGCTCTCTTCCACAGTGTGTCTTTTCTCCTGTCTCCCTCCCCTCACCCCCAACCAGTGAGACTGGGTTTTCTCTGTAATTATTATAGGGTCTTTATTTTACAATATAAAGCGTCTTAAGATGACTGTTATGATTTGGTGCTATATAAATAAAATTGAATTGAAAATGAATTGACTTGGAAACAGAAAATAAACTTAAAATACACCTTTAGTGGGCGTTGATTAACAGTCCAAAAATACAAAGTCCATCAGGACAAAAAATTCAAAATTCAACAATTCAATAAACTTCTCAAACAGCCTGGGAACACATGAGGGAAGTCAATGGACTATGACACTAGACTTTAACTAGGGAAGTAAAACTAAAGGCAAGACACAAGAGACAACTGACTATCAAAACTGGAAATAATTAAAAGGAGAGCCATAGAACACAATAACTCACCCATACAAGATACAAGGAAACACTGGGGTAGCTAGAATTATAAACAAAAAAGCAAAGAAATTTAGGAACTCGATTCAAAACAAATTCTGCAAATCCTAACTAAAATTCAAGTATAACACAAACTAGAAAAGTAAAAAAACAAAATGAATATACCAAGAAAAAACAAAACAAAACCTGTTACAAAACACAGCTTACACAGGAGAAATTAGACACCAGGGGGATGTCTTATTCAGGAGGAGCAGGTAACTACACATTGGGCAGATATGGGAGGAGTGGGTCAAGGTGGACCTAGAGCA